>JARSSU010019119.1:0-49181 GCA_029619165.1 Eurosta solidaginis | reverse complement strand
AACACAGAACCGATTTGTTGATTTTACTAGCACCATTTCTTTCAGTGTACTAGCTATTGTTGGGTACATCTGAAATTGTGTCATCAAAGTTTTTGCAATAATGTAATAAAAATCTTTATTTTGAAAATTAGAATACATTTTTTTAAACTTTTTCATAGTATCTGCAAACTTTGATATAAAATTGCATCATTTTACGATTTTTAACTAATGGTTAAATTACCAAATAATTCGAATAACGGTAGAATTTTAGATATTTTTCATTATTAAAAAATAAAAATACTACCTTATATTGCCGAAAACTATACACATACGGTGTTTTGTAGCTTCTCTGTATGGCCGGGATAAACTTGGATTAATTTAAATGATTTCTCAGATGTTTCGTAAAAAGTTCTATGGATTATTCCTGAAATACGCTCTTACGATTCTCTGCGATACAGCTAAATGTGTTTCTTGTAAAGTGGTGTTGTTTTTTTTATTTCTTGATAACTAATTAGGAAGCGATTATTGATAATTTGATCACTGCGGTGTAGCGTTGGGACTATTTCGGGATTCTTTTCCACCACTTGGGACTATCTCGGGATAATTTCGAAACTTTTTAGAGTACTTTTGTGATTATTCTAGACTATTTCGGGACCCTTCTTAGGACCATTTTGGTACGATTTTCAAGATCATATTGGGACGTCTTTCAGATATTTTGAGTACTATCCTTGGACCAACTTCAGAGCATTTCAAAATGGCTTCGGTCGTCATTTCGAGATTATTTGTGCACTACTTCAGGATACTTTAGGACCGTTTTATCATATCAGGATTATTTCGGAACTATTTTAGAATACAAGCTGTTCTTAGATGACTAATTTATTGATTTTCTAGGGACCGTCCCAGGCGTTCTGAAAATATTGGATGCTTGCGAAAAAGTTGGATTTGTCAGACTGTGACAGCTCAGATATCGAACCACTGATATTTATTGTTTCTGGATAAAACAATAAAAAGAAATTTTTTGTTACAAAAGCGATGATACTGCTTAAATGTGAATATTGATATACAATTATATATCAGACCCTGATGGCCAATATACCAGATATTGATATTATTGTGTTAATACAATTTGTTCTTCAAGCAAATAAATTTGTTTTTAAAGAAAGATATACATAGTTATTCAAAGGCTGTCTATATTCTTCTGGGAAATTCAGTCAAAAACCTTGAAAGCTCGCAATTCCCCGGCAAATCTTTCATATGACAAATTATCTTATTTACAAAGTTTCTAATACTATGTTCAAACAGAAAATAATGAGGAAATTTCGATTTGAATTGAGTGCTGTTCATACAACTCGATTTAGCTTACACAATAGTATTTGATAGCTGGTTGGCTCATCTCTACAGCAAGAACATACCTTTGTTCAGACTGTCAAAATGTGCGTGTTGGTATAGGCGAATGAAATGGAATGAAAACATAAAACTTTGAAATTTTTGTGTGTTGTAAAAAATGTGTTCAATGTTTTGGTTTCATTTTGAGTTTGCCATCTTCTTTTGACAATCTCTACTCCAGTGAAATGAAAGAAATAAAATCAGCTGATGAGATGAGCCAACGATATAGTTCAGCCGTGCGTAGCTGACGTTTAATATATACTCAATAAACACACTTTACAATGTTGCTTTGCAGTTTGAAACAATTTATTACGCAATTTTTTTTAAATTGGGCAATTTATTATTACAATTTTTATATACAAATGCGTATAAATTGCCCAATAGTATAAATTGCCAATTTGGTGTGTGTTTGAACTAGTATAAGGTTACGATTAAGATATATTTTTATCATTGTATTTATTTACAAGAGTACCCCGGCATAGTTTTTGTGCCCAAAAATTGGTTTGCGTAATTAAATTGAGCCTCGCTTCCCGTCTGACTATCTATCACATTCTCTCTACTCAATTTTAAATTTTTCTTATATTCTCGTCCATGCCCTCATTCCATTTGTCTCTCTCCCACTCACCAATCCCACCTCCACTCCCAATCCTAATTTTACTTCCGCTAAACATCACATTCCCATTCCCACATTCAGCTCATAGTCCACTACAATGTCTTTACCCTCACCTCAATTTCCTCATATATGGTATCTCCATATCAAATATCGACTAACCGCTTAACGAAACTATAAATAGAGAAACATAGATAATGACCAATTCTCCTGCCCGCAATATTCTCCCCGCAATGTATTACTCTATTATTTTGCTTCTGCAAAAGAAAAATCCATTTCTTGCTTCTGCGCCTTTCTCCCTGTCTCCCCTTCATTTATTCTCCATTTTACATTCCCGATTTTTCTCTCTCTTCCACTCTCACTTTCTTCCCCTCCCTCAACCTTCCTCTTTTCTACTTATCCCCTTTCTTGCTCATGCTTCCTCTCCTTCCCTATCTTTCCCTCACTCTTTCTCCATTTTTGTTTCCTTCTCTGCTAACACTTTCTCTGTTTTCCCTAACCAAACCTTCTCTTTTTCCCACTTCGATCTCCTACTTTCCTTTTTCGAAAAACTGCCTAAACAATACATTTCAAACAATTGCACCAAAAATGAGACTTTGTGGAATAGGTAGGTCCCTGGTCTACTTACCGGAATAAAAAGTGTATCAAATATTATCTTTGACAAAGAGAAACTCTTTACCGAACTTCAAGCAAATCTCACCATAAATAAGATTTTTTGGAATAAGTCAGTCCCTGGACCAATTCTCGGAATGAAAATTTTCCGCGTTTACCAAATTCGAAGCAATTTACCCCATACATTAATTTTATTGGAAAAGGTCGTCCCTTGGTCCACTTCACGGCTTCACTTTTCTCTCCGTAAGAACCGGTCCCGTACTTCAAGGAATATTCTAAAACAAAACGGATTAGAGTAATCGGTCCAACCGATCTCGCATTTGCGCTTAGCAACAAATTTAGCGATGAATTTTTATATTATAGATTTTTTTGATTTCGAAAACCCAATAGAAAATATCCGATACATTTTGTCAGTTATTAATTTTAAGCCAATGTCGAGGGCAATAGATCAAAATCATTACCTTCCCACCGCTTGCTATCTCTTTGGCGCACTTAGTTATAAGCAGAAAATATGCTCAATCCTAACAAAAAATGGCGCAGAAATTTCTTGCATTATTACTGGCTTGAATGAAATAATATCTTTTGCCGATATTTCAAATATATTTTCTACCGTGGTCACACTCCCACAGGCCTACAGTGCGATGCTTAAATTTCCAAACAGGCACTCAAATATTATGAGACATAGACTGGGGTGTGAAGGTGTAGAGAATGAGGAGAAAATCGAAATCATCACAGTGTACAGAAGCGCACACGCTCCATTTCGCACGAAACTCAAATATTCAAATTTAATGAACACCCTAGTGAAGGTTAGTAAATAAACATGACATGCACATGACTAGGCACACACACATGCATATGCACTTGAGGGCATGTCACTGCAATACGCTGACAATAATCATATGAACACCAGGTAAGGAAGGCTAAGTTCGGGTGTAACCGAACATTACATACTCAGCTGAGAGCTTTGGGGACAAAACAAGAGAAAATCACCATATAGGAAAATTTATCTAGGGTAACCCTGGAATGTGTTTGTTTGACATGTGTATCAAATGAAAGGTATTAAAGAGTATTTTATGAGGGAGTGGGCCATATTTCTATAGATGGACCCCATTTAGGGATATCGCCATAACGGTGGACCAGGGCTGACTTTAGAATTTGTTTGTACGACTTGGGTATCAAATGGAAGGTATTAAATAGTATTTTAAAAGGGAGTGGGACATAGTTCTATAGGTGGACGCCATTTCGGGATATCGTCATAAAGGTGGAACAGGGTGACTCCAGAATGCGCATGTACGATATGGGAATCGAATGAAAGGCGTTAATTAGTATTTTAAAAGGTGGTGGGCCTTAGTTATATAGGTCGACGTCTTCTCGAGATATCGCCTTACAGGTGGACCAGGGGTGGCTCTAGAATGTGCTTGTACGATATGGGTATCAGTAAAGGTATTAGATGAGGGTTTTAAAAGGGAGTGGCCCTTAGTTGTATATGTGAAGACGTTTTCGAGATATCGACCAAAATGAGGACCAGGGTGACCCAGAACATCATCTGCCGGGTACCGCTAATTTATATATATATGTAATACCACGAGCAGTATTCCTGCCAAGATTCCAAAGGGCTTTCGATTTCGCCTTACAGAACTTTTTCATTTTATTCTACTTAATATGGAAGGTGTCACACCCAGTTTACAAAGTTTTTTCTAAAGTTATATTTTGTGTCAATAAACCAATCCAATTACCATGTTTCATCTCTTTTTTCATATTTGGTACAGAATTATGGCATTTTTCTCGTTTTCCGTAATTTTCGATATCAAAAAGTGGGCGTGGTCATAGTCGGATTTCGGCCATTTTTTATGCCAAGATAAAGTGAGTTCAGATAAGTACGTGAACTAAGTTTAGTCAAGATATATCGATTTTTGCTCAAGTTATTGTGTTAATGGCCGAGCGGAAGGGCAGACGGTCGACTGTGTACAAAAACTGGGCGTGGCTTCAACCGATTTCGCCCATTTTCACAGAAAATAGTTATCGTCATAGACTCTATGCTCCTACCAAATTTCACAAAGATTGGTTAATTTTTTGTTCGAGTTATGGCATTAAAAGTATTCTACACAAATTAAATGAAAAAGGGCGGAGGCACGCCCATTTTGAAATTTTCTCTAATTTTTGTATTTTGTTGCACCATATCATTACTGGAGTTGAATGTTCACATAATTTACTTATATACTGTAAAGATATAAAATTTTTTGTTATAATTTGACTTAAAAAATTTTTTTTAATTGGGCGTGTTCGTCAAATCCCAATTTTGCTAATTTTTATTTAGCACACATATAGGAATAGGAGTAACGCTCTTGCCAAATTTCATCAAGATATCTTCAACGACTGCGAAATTACGGCTTGCAAAACTTTCAAATCGCCTTCTTTCAAAAGTGGGCGGTGCCACTCCCATTGTCCAAAATTTTAATAATTTTCAATTCTACGTCATAAGGTCAACCCTCATACGGAGTTTCATCGCTTTATGCGTCTTTGGTAATGAATTATCGCACTTTTTGGGTTTTTCGAAATTTTCGATATCGAAGAAGTGGGCGTGGTTATGGTCCGATTTCGTTCGATTTTAAATAGCGATCTGAGATGAGTGCCCAGGAACCTAAATACCAAATTTCATCAAAATACCTCAAAATTTACTCACGTTATCGTGTTTACGGGCGCGGACGGACGGACGGACATGGCCAAATGAATTTCTTTTTTCACCCAGATCATTTTGATATATAGAAGTCTATATCTATCTCGATTAGTTTATGCCGTTACGGATTACTGTTATGCGAACAAAGTTAATCTACTCTGTGAGCTCTGCTCAGCTGAGTATAAAAACAACAATACAGGAAGAAATCTAAACTTTAGCTACAATCATGGGTCCAAAGCCAAATATGCGTACACCGTTAGAAGCGCATTGTAACTAACAAAAGTACGGCAGAGAGACAGTGAGTTTGCTAGCAATATATGTAGATTTTTTTTGTATTTAGCTGTACTCTTTCGTCAAGTTTGGCGACGCGTGGGTTGCGAAAACCAATGCACTGAACTCATTCAGCTGAACATTTATATACGCATCCCTACATACATACAAAACAGACATGCATAGTGTATGACCCCCTAAAATATGCATGCGTGTAGGTAAATTTGAAAGCACACGCTGTTGTACAAATGCATTCGCACGTGATTGTTGGTTGAAGGTGACTGGCTGACAATATTTCTAGCTCACGTGCCACTAATGTTTGGATAGCTGGGTTGGAAAATTCTCAGGAAAACAAAAATTAACATTTGCAACTTGAACTAGAAATTTCGATAAACTAACAGAGATTTCACTTTATATGCAATTGGGGCAAAAGTTGTGATTATTTGGAGATGATGTTGAAATGAAATTACTTTAAGTCGACACAGACGAAATTGCATAGCAACTCGTGTGAATATCAAGCAAGAAAATTAACTGTAAACTACTTAATTGGCATTTTGAATAAGGTTTGTTATTGCAGTTGAGTGTGTGAAAGGTCTTTTATAAGGCAATCATTGCAAATTCTACTTAATTTTGGCGAAAGTGGAAGCCTTGGTGACCTTAGACTGGTTTGAAACGGTTACTACTTTTTAGAAGCATCGCCTGTATTAAAACAGATGTTCACTACAATTAAATCTATCTTCAAAATTAAATAATCAAAAAATAGGGAAATATACTCTACTAGAAACCATAAAGTACTCACACTTTGGCTCATTTTCCCAAAAAATTAGATCTTTTTAAAACTTTAATTGAACAAAATTCGTCCTATGCAGGGTCAGTGAAAAATTTTTAGAATTGAGTATGAAAATGAATTTTAGGCCTTTTCTTTTAAAACGAATTTGAAGTCGCTGAATTTTTATAATTTTTTTTTAAATAAAATTGGAGACTTTTTTGACATTTTTTCACTTTGGTTCAACGATCGGCGCTAAGAAATTGAGTCGATTAATGTTTCACGGAGGGTCACCAAGAGACAATATTAAAACACCAAAGTAGCATAAGCTCCGTGCAAGAAAGTATTTCAGACGACAGTTAGGAAGCAGCAGAAAGGGGAAACCTCCACTAAGCTTACAGGAGCATATGGAGGTAGACTTGGCTTCGGTGATTGGCGTTACTTGTAACAAAATGACCAAAATCGCGGCTATTAGTGTTGATAATGATGCTTTGAACTTCTTTTGACCACTGATTATGTTCTCGATGATAAGAAGAAAAACTTTTCCCAAACCTCTTGAAACTTTCAAACTGGACCGTAACAAGCAAATTTACTCCTACTTTTTTGAAAATACACCAACGCCTAAGTAGGTAATTTCTATCCGTCTTCCACGCCATAGGTAAGACTACATAGGAATGCACATTCTCATCGCGTTAATTGTTAGGTTAGGTTAGCTTAAACTGGCCGATTCGTGAGGACTTCACATAGACTTAATGAGGCAGTAGTGTAACCAGAAGTTTGTTTAATGACCAAACTGAAAAACCATATAAAAAATCAGTACATATATTATAAAATAACTACGTACGTCCTCTTGACAAATACTATAACCTATGGCACTTGCTGCTTCTAGATCTGACAGCTGTATCACTCCTAATAGCTGCAGTCGGAGCCTGGCAAACACATGGGTATGAGCACAAAACGTGATCGATGGTTTCCTTTTCCAACCCTCACTTCCGAAATCTGCTATCACTGACTAAGTGTAATTTAAAGGCATGTGACGCCAGAAAGCCGTGTCAAGTAGGTTATGTCCGCACAAGGCTATATTCCTCTCTTTTTAATGATAGGAGTAACTTTGTTAGTCTAAGGTTGTAAGATTTATGTTAAAATGATTTTAGATACTTTACAGCCAGGCGCTTAGGTCCACGCATTTCCTGCTTGGTCGATTATGTACAAGTCTCGCCTTCTCTTAATCTCGCCCAATCTAATTCGGATGTCTATGAAGCAAGCTTCGAGGCATGCGGTCTTTTAAGCTACTTCATCTTATGTATATTGGAACGATTTTCCGTCATCTCCTTGTCAAATCTGGTTTCGAGAAAAACAAGTTTCGGCGCTGCGCCATCACTGATAACCTGTATATAAAAGGAAAAAAAACGGCTACTCTCTGAGTGAACAAATAAAGTCTACGACTTATGATAGTTTTGTAACTGCGAATTTGGCGGTCCAAAAAAAAACCAAAAAATAATTCAATAATATTTTCAGTTGCAACTCACACCAGCTTTATCTGTAAGCAAAATTGTTTCAAAAATGTTTATATAAATGTATATCTCCCTCTTTAGAACGATATATTTCATGCCCTTAACATAAATGTATACTACATACTACATATGTATATACTTTAATATCGAACCCACCTTCTGGCAATGGCAGCACTCGCATATTCTCCCTTTGCATTGTAGCCGTTGTTGTTGTCAGCAGACAGCCAAAATTATTTAAGACAACAATGGCGACAAAACACACCAACACACTTAGCTGACGGCAATGATTGCTTATCATTTTTGTTGTTGCGATCGTCGCCGATAATTTATTTGCAGCTAAAATGTTGTTGCTATTGTTGTTGTTGTCGCTTGTCGCCATACCTGTTGAATTCATTTTACGACCAGCCATTGTTGTCATGTTTGTTGTTGTGATATTTTTGTTGTGTTGGTGTTGCTTGTATTGTTGTATTGCCGGCATCGCTTGCCCGTAAGCGGATGCATTTTCGCGGCGTACGAAACGTTCGCGATTTTGTTATGCGCACGCGCCCGTCACCGTACCCGCTACGCAATTTTTGCGATGCACAATTTAACAGAGATATTTTTTAAGCACAATATAAAATAATGAATTTTTTTTATCAAACGAAAACTTATAAAAAAAAATAGCTGGGTATTACCTGTTAGCTTTAATATTTTTATTTAAATTTTTTTTTCTTGTTTTCAGAACACTTAGATGAGTTTTATTACAACTTTCTATTTTGATAACGCACTCGACTGTAGCGAACACGCTGACATAGAACCGACGCGTGTGCAATCGTATGCACTTCGTATATTTCTCGCGTTGAAATGATTTTTCGGTGTAGGTAGATTTCTAATCATTCACACTAAAATATTTTTGATTTTGTAAATTTTATTTAATTTTTTGTTTTTCATAAAAAATAAAGTTTGAGTAAGCTTTCCATTTACACTGCTTGAAACTTATTTGCTAAAATTGCACTGCACTGAAAGAGAATAAGAAAGGGAAATTATTATTTTGTTATAAAAAAATATTGTATGGTAATTATTTCTTGTTGGTTGTGCTTGGAAAGAAGTGAAAACCGACGTTTATTGTTAAGAGCTTTCAAATGCTAGGCGCTTTATTAGTTTTAGGTGCTTTGTGGTTAGCGGTCATGGTTATGAGTTTTTTAACTCTTTCATAATAATCTTTTTATCATTTTTTTAGCGCGTCATTTAAATATAATTTTGCAAGCTAGCGGCAGCGTAAAATTTACGGAAATAAGTTGACATTTGAGCTGAAAAGAGAAGAAGAAAACTATTAGCAAAATTGATCGTTATTATTACATTTTTAATTTAAGTTTTGTAAATGAACGAGTTTTCAATCTTATATATAAACAAGTAAGGACGGGACTGTCTTCGGCTGTGTCGAATGGGACTGAACAATAATCTTATCCCATTCGTAATCTCCATATAATGCGCTGTATAAGATAAGAAATATATAGTAAACAGATGTACATACCTAAACGATTTTAAGATAAATATGAAAAAATGGCAAGAACCCCCTTATCTGAACGATCTGTTGTATGGGATATATATTATATATAGCTCCGATCGAAATGAGTTTTTCATGAAATCTTCTATGATATATTAAAACAAATATCACCAAATTTAACGTTTTTATATTGGAAATTAAGGGAGAAATTGCCAAAAATCTTTCTATCTTAACGATCGGTTGTATGGGATATATGCTATATATAGCTCCGATCAAAGTGATTTTTTCAGGATATCTTCTATGATATATTAGAATACATATCACCGAGTTTTACGTTTATACTTTCTAAATTGCGGCAGGAGTGACCAAAATCGTCTTATCTGAACGATCGGTTGTATGGGAGATATATGTTATAGTGGTCCGATCTTACCGGATCCGACAAATGTCTAATATAATACCAAAATACATCCTTGTGCCAAATCTCATTGAGATATCTCAAAATTTGAGGGACTAATTTGCGTTCAAACATACAGACGGACGGACAGACGGACATGGCTATTTCAACTCAGTTCGTCGCCCTGATCAATTCGGTATACTTTATGGTCAGTCTATCTTCTATATTTCTCAACGTTACAAACATCGCACCAAAGTTAATATACCATATCATGTTCATGAAAGGTATACAAATTTCGTATGACAGTGTTTAGGATTGGACTCCTTCGAAACGGATCGACCGATTCTCGTAGAATTTTATGTGCATATTGAGTAGGTCTGACAATCGGATGTTATCAACTTTTCATATCCCAAATTGGTAGGGTTGGTCCACCGCTCAATTTTTTTAGAAACAATTTTTTATATTTATTTTTTTATGAAAAAGCGTTCACCTATTTTTGTAAATCCCTTAGGGACTAGGGCTGGGATTCGGAATCGATCTAGGACTGGAACTGGAACTGCGACTGGGACTGAGACTCGGACTGGGAGTGGGACTAAGACTTGCACTGGGACTGGGACTCGGACTAGGACTGGAACTGCGACAATCGGATCTTATCAACTTTTCATATCCCAAATTGGTAGGGTTGGTCCACCGCTTAATTTTTTTAGAAACAATTTTTTATATTTATTTTTTATGGATGGGAATGAAAGCGTTTGGGACTGGGACTGGGATGTAAATCGCACTTAGGGACTAGGGACTGGGACTGTCGGAATGGAACTGAGGACTGGGACTGGGACTGGGACTGGGACTGGGACTGGGACTGGGACTGGGACGGGGACTGGGACTGGGACTGGGACTGGGACTGGGGACTGGGACTGGGACTGGGACTGGGACTGGGACTGGGACTGGGACTGGGACTGGGACTGGGACTGGGACTGGGACTGGGACTGGGACTGGGACTGGGACTGGGACTGGGACTGGGACTGGGACTGGGACTGGGACTGGGACTGGGACTGGGACTGGGACTGGGACTGGACTGGACTGGACTGGGACTGGGACTGGGACTGGACTGGGACTGGGACTGGGACTGGGACTGGGACTGGGACTGGGACTGGGACTGGGACTGGGACTGGGACTGGGACTGGGACTGGGACTGGGACTGGGACTGGGACTGGGACTGGGACTGGGACTGGGATGGGACTGGGACTGGGACTGGACGGGACTGGGACTAGGGACGGGACTGGGAAGGGGACTGAGACTGGGACTGGGACTGGGACTGGGACTGGGACTGGGACTGGGACTGGGACTGGACTGGGACTGGGACTGGGACAATAAGGGATGGAGAAATAAAAAGAACGATAGAACAGAAAAACGAGGCAAGGAGAAAGAGACCGAAAAAGAGGGAGGGTTAGACGAAGATAGAGAGGCAGGGATAGATGGAGCGGTGAAGAGAGAAGGAGAGGGAACTAGAGAGAAAGAAAGGTGATGGAAAAGTGTGAGAGGAAGAAGAAGAAAACGTAGAGAAGAGTGAGGGAGGAGTTAGGGCGATGGAGTGCCAGAGGTAAAAAATTATTAAAATAAACTTCTTATTTTTCAAGCCCAGCTAATAACAACAACGACCAAAAAAATTCTACTATTAGCTAGCATTGCTAATTTTAAATATAGCGTAAGATTTCTCGAATTTAAAAGAAAATAAATTTCTAGCAAGTATCGTCTTCTCGCGAGGTTCTCGAATCTCGAAACACTCGAAATTTTCACTTGTGCGCGAGAAGGCATCTCTCTATAATACTGCCAGCGATGTGATTAAATTAAATGTCGAGGCTACGAGGTTTACATGTGTATGAGGTTCGAGTGTTTTGCGAGAAGCTGCGTTATCGAGTCTCGAAACTCTCGCTTCGTTTCGAAATCGTGCACGCTAATTCCAAATAATTTATAGCGTTTCTATCAGCCCTTCCTGCTGATGCACAATTGGTTCGAAGTTAGTAGGTATATCTAAGATTTATGTCCTTTTAATTGAAACAATTTTTGATAGCTTAAAAATAAACTTGCTTCATCCTTTATAATGACATCCGAAGTACCAGCACAAGCACATTTTCATTTTACTTTTTCTGTCGTTGTCAGATGCACATAAAAACGAATACACCAAATATATAAGAAAACACGAAGATGCATTTGAAAAAGTATAAAATTCTAATTTTGTGGAATATTTTTGTGTGGCCTTTAACAGTGCAAGAAAAAGTGACTTGAAAAAACGTATGTCTAAGAAATTTTCAAAGCATAACAAAATCAGAGCTGCTAGCGACAGCTCTCTTCTAGGAAAAGAAAAAAGCAAGCTAAAAAGCACTTTCAATTTAAATGAAACTTTTTGTGGGGCGAAAGGATTTTACTCATTTTGAGAGTGAAGTTTAAAGTAAGCTAGAAATGTGGTAATGGAAGCTAGGTGTCGATTGGGGAGTGAAAGCTTTAATGTAATGTGGAACGGAAACTGGAATTTGTAGTTGAGAACTTTAGAAATAGATGACAATTATTTTGATACCTTTAAGTTCTTGCATGAAATGGAATCAAAAGAGCCCTCCCAACTGTTTCACTGTTTGCAAAGTTTAAAATAAATAGTTGTTACCACTTTCAGAAAATGGAAAGGTAAGACCATTGTCGGCAAAACATGGTGTTAGTATAAAATTTAAATAAAAGGGCACACTCAGATGTAGAAGCACAGATCTTTGTGCTGAAGATCGGTACGAGGACCCCTGACAGCATAAATAGTCTTAAAAACTACCATGATTACTTTGTTGTACTTCAAATTTTGTTAACGTAAATTTAAAGAGTTCAACGTCTAACACATTTACGGCACGACGTGCTGCATTTTTTTTTAATCTTAGGCTCTCAGCGCACCGCAGGCTCTTCAGAGAAGAGTTTTTTCTGCTGCCTGACTACAACGAAAATTACTCAATAACAAAAAAATACAGACACCCTAAGCGTTTATTCCACACTTTTTGTAGCTTTCCAATTCTTTGATATGTAGCATTCGTAACAGCTCCTGCAAACCAAATGAGTTGAATTTAAGGGTTTAGAAAATCACTTCAAAACATCGTAGCAATTCCGGTTTTAATATTTAATGTACATAAAAGTCTTCTCTTCTTCTTCTTCTTCTTGTAGCAGTGATGTACATACAGTCATACTTGCTCGCAAAATATGTAAACGCTTTCACACATAGTCAAAACTTTTCTTCTTCAAACTTCGTATACATTCGCAGTGTGTTTATGTAAATATATTCGTAAGCCCTAAAACATTACAAGTGGTAACAGCTGGATAACTGTTTTGCAGTTGGAGCGGCACATTGCTAACAATGAAAACTTATGACGAAAAATTCATTCGTTTTGTTTGAGTGGGGCCAAACCTCGTCACTGGCATCGTTTTGTTGAAGTTTTTTCGTTTTAGTTATGGCTCATTACCGAATCATAACTTTTTTTATGTTTTACTTAGAATGTATTTCGTTGTTACTTCCTCATTGTTTCCTTTTCAACGAATCTCCAGTCGCTTTATGTAAACAATAATTATTAATTTGATCAAGATGTAAATTTTCTTTTTATTTAATTTAGGACTTCCATCCTCCGATATTTTAAGCATTGACACGATTTTTAAGTACTTTTTTGTTGGTTTGAACGGAGCTTTATCTTAATTTTTTATGTGTAAGTTATAAATTTCAATTAATTTCAGATTAAACCAGAGCTTATTTCATCTTATATATATCTATAAATCTTATAAAATAAAGTCACTAAATGCCATGTATACACATAACTTCACACAGAATGCTCCGATTTTAAAACGGTTTTCTGCATTTGAAAGCTTAGCTACGTGAGATGGTACAGTTAATATAATTTGAAGGTATATATTATAGTAGCGTGGCAAATTGCCAAAATGTAGTAAAGAATCATAAAATTTTTGTTTACACAGCTATAACTCATAAGCGGAAGGATGGATTTGAAAAATTCTACTTTTCAGTAAAACTTTTGAAATATTTACCTTCGTTCTGCATCAAAAAAAATACTTGATTCCTTTCTTATATCAGCCAAATTGTTTAAACAAAAGTAACATTTTTATCCAAAAATGCGTATGTGTGTTTGTTCGCTGTAAACTGTGCGCGCTAATTGCTTTTAAGTGAGGCTTGATGCGACCCATACATACGTACATATACAGCATTCGCTGCGTTATTTAACTTCGGGCGTAGGTTTATAGGTATGTATGGATGCATATCACTACATCGTATAAAACAAGGTCGCTTTTTCTCTCCCTTTGTCCCTTTGAATGCTTAAACCTTTAAAAATACGCAACGGATTTTGATGCACTTGTTTTAATAGATAAAGAGTGATTGAAGAGGAAGTAACGGATGAACATATTTGGCTGAGAATTGGTGGAGGGGTAGCTTAGAACCAGGAGACAGACATAGGCTAATTTTATCCCGTTCTGGATAGGGTCTTGAGATCAAAACGTGGACCTGGGTAATCTAGGGATATGTTTGTATAATATGGGTATCGAATGTAAGCTGTTTATGACTACTTTGATACGGGGTATTTTTCGTACCCGCGTGTAACTAGGGTCTCGAGATATAAGCGAAAACGTGGACGCGGGTACCCCTAGAATGTGTTTGTAGAATATGTATAACGAATGAAAGCTGTTGATGAGTGCTTTAGTACAGGGTAGTTTCATACCTATGGTGACCAGGGTCTCGAGATGGAGGCCAAAACGTGGAGGGTACAGGGTAATTTTCATATCCATTTGTGACTAGGGTCTTAGGATATAGACCAAAACGTGGATCAGGGTAACACTGGGATGTGTTTCTACAATATAGGTATCAAATTGAAGCTGTTGATGAGTACTTTAGTGCAGGGTAGTTTTCATACCTATAGGTGACTAGGGTCTCAAGATATAGGCCAAAACGTGGACCAGGGTAACACTAGGATGTGTGTGTAATGTGGATATCAATTCAAAGCTGTTGCTCAGAGCTTTAAAGTAATTTTCATTGTGATATTCGATTTAGTCGCATCAACCTGGCAAAACTGATAAATATGCATGCGAAGCCGAAAAAAGGCATGAATTGATAATACCCACATACCTTTTTACATACGTCCTATTCGATTTGAAATTTGGTATATAAATTTGCATATATTAGTATTTACTATCCTTTTTTCGGTGAAGAAGACCAGAGACGGGCTGGGAATGAGATTAGGACTAGGATAGGGACTGAGACTCGGAGTGGGACTGGAACTCGGAATGGGACTGGAACAAAATACATACTACCCTCTGGGACTGGCAATAAGGGATGAAGAAGAATGGGAAAAACTTGAGAGAAGAGAAAAGAGGGAAGATAAGGAGCCTGAGAAAGAGATATAGTGAGGCGAAAATAGAGATAGATGAAGCGAAAAGACGGAGGGAGGAGTGAATAAAATTATTAAGAAGAAGTGAAGAGGGGAGGGCAGAGTTAGAGAGAAAAAGCTTATTAAAATGTATGCAGAAAGACCAAATTTAGGGCAGAACAACGTCTGACGGGTCTGCTAGTACATATATAAATAAAAATGTATGTTTGCTTGTTTTAAAATGTCTAAATAAAATTATTCATATCGGAACTAATGTTACTCATACGCCATGGCAACCCGACACTATGTGCTCTACATATGGAGAAGTCCTCGCTAGCCAGCGTAAAATAAATAAGGGCATGAATACCAAGTAAACGCGAAGTTCTATGTGTAAACATACCGTGTTTCATTTAGAACACTAACGCTTTTAATTTACCTAGAGTTCGCCTAGGGACTAAAGTTAACTCACTAAAAAGCTAACTTACCAGAAGCAAATAATTTCGGTCTATTTGGGACGAGACTCTTCGGCTTTTTATCGGAAACAGCCGATACTGACAAGTTACTTTTTATTATCGGCTGATTATCATTAAATTGCCGTCGAGATATCAGTTTGTTATCGGCTTGTTATCGACGGCTAACAGATGTGTCATCAATTATATGTTGAAAGTGTATCGGTATCTGTTTCGTAACAAACCGACGAGTCGTCGTTAACACGCCGATAAAAAATTGGTAACAAACCGATAACAAATTCATAACTTTCCGTCAGCAAGTCGATAAGTTTTTGTTAACAATCGATTACTCTTCGATAAGTAATCGATAACTTTTCAATGGTAAGTCAATAATCGCCTACACGGTATCTGTTCGTAACAACCCGACAAGTCGTCGTTAACACGCCGATAAAAAATATAGTCGATAACAAATTCATAACCTTCCCACAGCAAATCAATAAGTTTTTGTTAACATATCGAATACTCTTCGATAAATTGTTGATAGTAAATCGCCACAAATCAATAAATTTGCGAAAACAAATAGATAGTCGCCCACAACAACATGGTAACATTCCGATTACATACTGATAACTTTCCAATAGCAACTCGCACAAATTTTTAATTATATAGTAAACGATAACTTTTGGATAGTAAATAAATCAGAAATCTTTGAAAATAAATCGATAAACGCCGATAACGAATTGATGACACTCCGATAAGAAATCGATATCTTTATGAAAACTTTAAAAACTTTATGTATATATCGATAATTTTACGATAAGTTATCGACAATTTCTCAATAAAAAATTTGTAATTTTTCGATAAAAAACTTATAGTTCGCCGATAAATAACCAATAAACATTCGTTAACCTTTATTATCGATAGCAAGTTTATAACGCTTCTCTAACAAATCGATAAATCCTCTATACCTCCAGACTTTTCATCAATTACTATTTATACGACAGCTATCTTCACCAAGTTTTGAACCAAGTTAGTAACTTAAATAGGAAAGAACTGGGCGGAAGGATGGGTTTCCAACATATGGTTTTCTTAATTGGTTGTGTTCGGTTCGGTTATCTTATTCGAACTGTTTCAAATGATACTAAAAGTCTTCACATCCTTCGTGTAATCGCCGTGAGCAGTATGAAAGAAAACATACTTCATTTTTATATTCATTTTTATATTACCCGTCCTAGGGCTTGAGATTGCGGGCTACGGTTTGGAGGCAATTATACCATTACCATGGCGATCGAGTTACCAAAAATCAGAAGAGGCTGAGCGAATATGGGTTGTGTAGCGAAAAAGCAATTGACGAATTGAAGTATAACACTATACGGGTACTAAATTTATTCTTATTATGAGTTTCATTGCCCAATCAAATAAGTCTAACAAAGTACAAGAAAAATGTCTGTCTTTTTTTTCTTTACAAAAAGAAGAAGTCATCTTATCGAGGAAAATATAAAACGGCCTTCGAAAACAAATATTTCCAAACATCAATACGAAGTTGTAGAGACCTATAACTTGTACTTTGCTACACCAAATTGATTGGACTTCAAAATTGCATACTTCAAGAAATTCAAAAAGCTCTAAATTGAAAATGCGTAATTTTTGTATAATTTTCTCGAAATGTCTAGTTTTTTGGAGACGTTTTTAGATTGATTTGCATGGTTCCAGTTAGAATATTTAAGAAAATGTTTGCTTCAATTGTCTGAAATAAAAATAAGAATTTAGTTGACGAAATTTGATAAAAGTTGCCGCTATTGTTTTCGTGTTCGCCGCTATATGGTGGGATAATTTCTCAAATTCCCGACTTTTTAAGCCGTTCATCTTTCTTCCTTTTGTAATACGCTCACCTCTTTCTACACCAATTCAACCACTGCCAGTTTGACTTTTTCAAATTCTGTTTGATTTTTGACCAATTCAAAGCCACCAGTTGACGCAATTTTGTTATTTTCTACCTCAAAAAATAGCAGCCAATACTCAGATAGCCCCACTCAGTGAAGAATCACACATGCAGCGTCAAAGTGCCACCAACCAAACACTCATTGGCTTGTGGCAAAACTAACAAAACTCGGTTTGAAATTTTTAGTAACTGTCGCCGTGAGTGCAACTTTTGTAATTGCTTTTACATTTGGCGATTCGTTTTTTATATTCGCTGATTTTAGTTTTTACCCAGATTTGTTCTGTCATATTTTTCACTTTACAGTTTTTCGTGTTTTTCTGCTTTGACCACTTTTGCTTGGTCACAAATGCATTTGACTTTGCTTACTGATGATATTTCAAAACCAACATTGCTAAAGCTATTTTTAGTTTTTCTTTTTATTTCGACATTTTTTCATTTCTCTTTTGCCTTTTGTTTTGTTTTTGCTTTACTTTTTCATTGTTCTTATTTTGCTTGCATGTGTGCGGTCAGAAGTGCAACAACAACGCTTTCAGCGCCTGACGGCAGTCTGTATCCATTGACACACTCATCACAATTTGGGTTAAATATGCATAGTTCTTTTCATTCTCTGTCATTGCTTCATACGTTTTGGCGACTGTCGTTGTGTTGGTTTTATCAGAACATAAACAGCTGTCAATTTGTTTTAATAGGTGAAGTTTATTTTGGTTGAAGTTTCAATTTATGATACTATTTTTCCTTTTTTCCTAAATTTTTATTTCATGGTTTTTTATATGCTTTTTGGACTTTTTCTTTTACGGTTGCTCTTTCACTCAGTCGTTTCTTGTTTTTAATAGCTAATTTCTTATAAGCTCTTTGCCACAATTTTGTTAAACGGCAACACCTTTTTTCTTCAATTCTATTTCATATTGACTTTTCTAACATTCAAACTTGTGACAACTTTCCAAAATTGTATTGTTCATTTAACAAAAATCGGTGAATATATGTCAGGACAGGCTACGCGAATTTAGAAAAACACCTGCATCTCTCCTGTCACCTTCTGCCCTAGCGGATATCGCCCTGATATCAATGGTTTTCTAACTGGTGAAAGACGAATTATTCTTGACGATTTCAATGCCAACCACGTTCTTTGGCATTCTGCTACACAAGCTTGCAGTAATGGTGAGACATTAGCAGATCAAATTGAGGACACGGCGTTTTGCCCAGCAAACGAGGATATCCCACGCAAATGTCAGAAAATCGTCATAGCCAGACATTTCCATCGTATGCGCAGGAATTGTAAACTGCTTCGGCTGGCAGGCGATGGTAACATTGGCATCCGACCACATGCCGATACTCCTCTCGCGTGAACGATCAACCGAATTCATAGGATCTGAAAAACGCACTTTCATCAACTTGAAGAAAGGAAAGTGGAAAATTTATAAAAAATACACAGATAATATTTTCGCTGCCTTCCCAATACCGACTGGTAACCGTGACGGCGAATTTTTCTTTCCACAGCAAGGTTGCGTCGACGCGTTTCGTTCCCGCTCAAAATAATTCTGGAAATCTTGTCGCATATTCCAACGAAGGGCCGCAAATTTAGGGCAGAAAGAGATCTTGTAAGACAGCAGACCCTGGCTATCTCAATTGGGGCTGCGACAGACAGCTTGTAAACATACCAAGCGGAATAAATTGGAGGAACACTTGAAGAATTGCGACCTCTGCTGGTGTAGGTAAACTTTGGTTAACCGTGAAGTCCCTCTTAAACCAGACTAAGCACAAATGACAAAATATCCCTCGCCTTTGGCAGTAAAGTGCTTTCGGATACGAAGATATGCACGAACTCTTTTTGCATCCTCGATTTAAAAGAAGTTGAAAAAAGAATATATTTTTTATTAGAAACTATAAAATGCAATAATCTCAATTATATACGGGAAAATGTCGTTTTATATTTCAATGCATTGTTATATAGATAAACATCAATTTCAATCTTCCATTGAGTACCATGAAGTGCACATTTTAATTGATTCTTGCATAAAGCTCTGTCGCGCTTAACATTAAAGCAATAGCGCTAACAATAAATTGTAACACAAAAGAAAAGTATGCATACGGATGAACAAGAGCGCACAAAAAAAACTTTTTTTTTAATGAAAAATCATTTCCTTACGCACTTCCTGCCTTATTGCATCCCCAACGGATGCTTATGGCAACAGGATCCTCTATTTTCGTGAACAGCGATTTCCTGTTATACAAAAAAGTGTATATATGCATACATACATATATTTTTGATTGTGTAATATAGGGTGCGTCATTTGAAAGGTTTTCCTGGAAATTTGCCAATATATTGATATCTGCATCAGGTTAATTTAGTATATTTGCTTACATGTACACATGGACTGCATAGTACATAACTTCGTCTATACTTATGAAATTGTTGCGCATAAAATTAGTATTGGAAAGTGTGTCTCCACTAATCCAATTTCAATTTTGGTATACTATGACAAAAAAGAGACGGTCGAGCTAGTGCCTTAGTGGTGCTTTGTTACCGGAACGTACCGGATCTATATCCGCCAAAGTACCATCAACACCGATAACATCCCCCACAACCTTCTGGGAGTGTCTTTATCGTTATACAACAACACCGAAAAGACTTGTGTTCTCACAATTTCTTCATACATTGCTATTATGTTTAATTGTCGATGAGCGTTTTTTTTTGTCGCAAAAGTAGATGTATATACATGTAAAAAATTAACACGCTTATTTTTTGTTCTTAGTATTCTAAATTGTAAAAACTAATACTAATTTTATGAAACTGACAAATTTTATATTTTATCGGTTTTCATGTAAAACATATGGCATAGCGTAGAGCTTCAATTCACTTATTTCATTAGAAATACCGGAGGACTCATGAAAAATTATTGATTATTATTCATGTAAATTTTGTTTTTTTTTATCACGTTATTGTTACCACTTTTTTTGTTTTTTCTGTTTTTTTTCGAGAATAATTGAAAATAAAAGTTCTTAACATTTAAAAGTCATATCAACGAATATGTTCACAGGACAACCAACATAAAAACAAACACTTCAGAACTTTAAAAAAAAACGGCATCGGGCGGCAAAGTGTATTTGGCTAGCCCTTCTAGTGTTTTTCTGCTCAGACAAGGGGTATTCTTTACCTACTCTGGCATTAAAATTGTCATGCGATATGAATAATTTGGAAAAAAATTTAAACAACATGACATTAGGACGAACTAGTCGAGAGCTATTTCGATTACACAGTGCAAATCTTTTCAAACCTTTATCCCTTGGGAGGGGGATTCCAAGATGCATTCCTAAGATGATCGATCTGTTGACAAACACTCTCGATCTCAAGCACTATTTTAAGAGGTGCTGCACTGCTAAGTTTTTTTATGTGCTCAGAGAGAACATTTTTTCTCGAACGGTGTACTCATTCGCTCAAGGTATGGGAGCAGTGAAGAAATGCATTATTTTAACTGAGCGCTATAGTACCTTAATGCCGAATGGCCCGATAGACCTCTTGCTCATAGCCGGCTTTCACATTTGTTTGTTAGCCAGTAAAAATAGTCTTGAATCTAGTGAAATCCTCACCCTGCTAGCTAGATTCTGTTACCCTTAATGATATACCCTCAAATCGTAGACTTGTTTACGTTTTTCAAAGTCTTCATCAAAAAAGGTAATTTGAGAAAGCCATGAAATATTTACGCTCCATTTTCTTCTAGATAACAAGCAGTGAATCCTTAAGACAAATTGTCATGACTGTACCTGATTTTTTTCATAACTAATCCAACACTTCCCACAAGTTAGTTACAATGCACGAACGGCTGTCTAGAAGAATAAATATGGTCGTCAAATATTAAAGGCAAGATTACTGCTAACATCTGTATCTCAGCATTCACCCAGCTCTACTCGGAATCTGAAGCAGCAGACCAGTGTCTAAGATATTGACAAGAAATTGAGGTATATCAAGTTAGACAAGGTGAAAGACAGAAAACCGTTCCATATATATATAACCCGTTTTCTAAACGGTTTTATTTAGCTTGACTTGACAGTCTGGCCGGCCGTTGTGAACGAATTTTGTAAATTAAATTTAAGTAACTTCCCGATAAGCTACAAGCTTCAAACTTGGAATATAGTTCAGAACTCGATGACAATGCAACAAGAAGAAAAAACTCCGATAAATGGCGCATGGATTGAAGTATTTCAAAAAATCGTATTTGTACTCCGATTAGGCTCATATTTGGAACAAATATTACATACAGTCCGGTACAAGTGACATCAAAATACTTTGGAGTACGATGAGCGACAAGCATGCGTGGCGCCGAATCGAGTAAAGTCTTTGGAAGGATTATGTATTGAGGACTTAGATTGTAACAATTTTCAGGAAAGAGTCCTTGTAATAATGAGGTACTAATGATCTATTTAGTGGCCCGATACAACTCATATTTGGAACACATATTACATACCTATTTCTGTAACCGCTTTATGAAAAAAAAATCCGCTGGTGTGGCAAGGATCGAGATATTAAAAATTCTCGTATTTGTGGTCCGATTTGGCTCATTTGGAACAAATATTACATACAGTCCGGTACAAAGTGAAATCAAAATACTTTGGAGTACGATGAGGGACAAGCATGCGTGGCGCCGAATCGAGTAAAGTCTTTGGAAGGATTATGTATTGAGGACTTAGATTGTAACAAATTTTCAGGAAAGAGTCCTTGTAATAATGAGTTACTAAATGATCTATTTAGTTCATGAGAAATAATAGGCAATTAAATAAACTAGAGTTGGCCCAGAGGTTGACATTCAACCACAGGAAAGGAAAGGACAGGAAAGGAAGGAAAATGAATGGAAGGGAAATGAAAATAAAAGAAATGAAGAAAAAAAAGTAGAGCAATGGAAAGGAAAGAAATGGAAAGGAAAGGAAAGGAAAGGAAAGAAAAAGAAAGGAAGGAAAGGAAAGGAAGGAATATGAATGGAAGAGAAATGAAGTAAAAGAAAGGAAATAAAAAGAAAATTAAAAGAAAGGAAAGGAAAGGAAAATAAGAAAGGTAAGGAAAGGAAAGGAAAGGACAGGAAAAGAAAGGAAATTAAAGGAAAGCAAAGGAAACGAAAGCAAAAGAAATGAAAGGAAAGGAAAGGAAATGAAAGGAAATGAAAGAAAGTAAAGGAAAGGAAAGGAAAGCAAAGAAAAGAAAACTAAGGAAAGGAAAATAAAAGAATAGAATGGAAAAGAAAGGAAAGCAAAGGAAAGAAAAGAAATAGACTTGATGCATGATCAGCTATGTATTTTTGTTTAATTTTTATTGTGTACAAAGCAACTCCTCGGCCATGCTCACGATTCAGCATAGTACACAAAAAGCGAGTACACACACACAGCGTGTCTATAGTATGAATAAGTGCATGTGTAGTGGTGTGACTTTTATGTTAAATTTTTTATATTAAAATGATTTTCAAATTTTTTTATTTACGGTAACAGTGCAGCTCGAAATTTCCTATCAATACATATATTATTTGTATACCTTGGAATTATAGTTTAGCAGAAAACGGTTCCACATTTTTTCATCTTGTCTATTTATATATAAGATACTAAAAACTGGAAAATAAAATAATTTAAAAAATTTGAAGTTAAACGGTTTTATTGAAAACAATACTTACGTAATAATAACACCAAAAGCTAGAAAATAATTAGCTATGTCCTAGGTACTGCCATCACACTCCACATCAATCTATGGCGTTGATGACAAAAATAAATGAAAGCGCGTGAAATTTCTAAAAACGTGAGGCATAGCATAACCTGATTAAGGTTCAGTTGGTCAATAAAAAATTTGATGCGTCCAACGATTTTATTTAATTTTCTGATCAACTCCCTAGATTGATGAGGAGTGTGATGGCTATTACCTTTTATTATGACTATTACCTTTTAGTATTAATATTAGTTAATGTAAGTATTGTTTTCAATAAGACCGTTTAGCTTAAACATTTTTTTTTAATTATTTTATTTTTAATACGATTACTACAGGGAAATCCATGTTTAAATCTGTAAAATGCCTGTTTTTTTTCAATAAGAAATTTGTACACTGAAGTGTGTTGGCCAAGTGTTTTAAGAAAATTAAAAAAAAATAGCAAGTAAGCTTACTTACTGGACAAACCCGATACATTGCGTGACTTCAGGCTTCCTTTCTCCGCTACAATTTTAATAAATATATAACATTGTGGATGTTGCTCATAATTAATTTCCGAACAAATAACAACATATCACATTAGTTCGAAATCATGGCATTTTCCATTATACTATTTCCTACGACATGCACATCGACACTTCAGCTGACCTCCTCTGTTCGCTCGTTTAACTATTCACCTGTTTGATTGTTTACTTATTTTTACTGGGACATTGTATACTTGCGCAGTGTTTTCCTTCAATCAGTGCAATGTCCTCTTTATAAACCAAGTCAAGTGAAGTCAAGTCTAGCTGTCAGTCTGCGATTCGTACGCTTCTCTTGGCTTGTATTCAATTACATATTTATGTTTGCACATTTACTTTAACCACAAATATGTCAGCGTTTAATATATATTGCTGCCTCCTATGTATGCAATAAATTACATATGTATATACATACTAGAGATATACGCCGCCGATAAACGCCGCCGCCGCCGCCGATTAGGGTCGTTTTTCGCACGCCGCCGCCGAATGTCAAAAATATTGGCGTGGCGGCGGCGGCGGCGGCGTCCGACGCGTTACTATATTTTCTACTCGTTTAAGACTGTTTAGGCCATTTATTGTTCATGTCGAAAATTGGTCGGATATGGTCGAAAGTGGTGTCAACGGATGCGCATCACTGCCAGTTATAAGAAACTAATTGCGAAATTTAAATCTTTCTAACTGTTCAAAAGTTATTTAAACAGGCACTTTCGATGTCAGCTTAACACGGAGTTTGCATCACCCAATTCACCAAGTTATTAACACATAACACTAATAGAAAAGTTATATATCTAATATATTTATATGCTCACTTTGCATATTCAAAAAATTAATAATGAACAATGACTTCAAATAAAATGACCCAAGGCGAACATGTTTTCAAATTGTCCTCAAGTAGCTAAAAAAGCAAATTAACCAAAAAAGGTGCCGATTTAAAAAAAAATTTATATGGCGATGACGCAAAATCCTTTAGTAGGTTCTAGGCGCATACACACTCCTTTGAAATGATTCTTACCTCATACTTAAGTTGAGGATATATGTACGTATAAGGGTTTGAAAAATCACTTCGGCTTACATTCAAACATCTGTTGTCTATTTGCGAAACCATACAATAGCGTCTGAAATGTTAATTTTGATTTTCACACTTAATCCTTCAACACACAAGTCTCCCGGTTTGAGATTTCCTAAAGTTGGCGGCCCTATCCAAAATTAGTCCCTTGGAGTGAATCACATTGATTATAGCCTATCAACCAAGTTTAAATATCACCTACACGTTACGGCACAGTATGTAGTATTTACCAGGTGAGGCTTTGTCCTTCGCAAGAACACTCAAAGTGGTGAAGGAAAAGCTTTCCCGAAGACAGTCGAACTAAGGACCGTGTGTTCACTACCCTAACGTAGTGGACAGTCGACCTAGTATGAAAACTGAAGCTACGCGGTCATCCATAATGAGCTCTTATATCATAAGGCCGGAAACAGAAGTTAACATCTTTCAGCTTAAAATCGGTCGACTTTTATTCTAGAATATCGTTTTGATTTATCCAAGACTATTGAAATCAATTTTGTGAACACAAATGTCTGCAAACTTTGGTCTACATTTTAAAAATTTTATCCAGGGTCTTTGTAAAATTTAATTATGTAGATGCGCCGAAGATTATACGATTTTCACCCATTACGCAATGACATCCACTTAGACTGCTTATGATTTCGAGGGCGGCATCTTTGGCCGAATAGTCACTCCCTAACGTTTCAAGGTGTTTCTCTGATGTAGCTCGGCAGCATAGCACGACAAAAGCCCCCGTTGGAAAGTCTTTGGAGCTACACCTAGAGGTTCTAGGAAAGTGACGTCAACGAAGTTATGAGTTCGAAGTCGCAGTCCTATAGTTTCTGTGCTGGTATATGGTGTGAGGGTCAGGAGGCGTGGTAGAGACTGGTGGTCGGGATTGCTACTGTTCACACATCGGGAATAGCTCTCAAAAACAGCCGAAACAACTGGAGGCGCCCTGTACCACGAGAGTCATGAGTATTAAAAGACCATTAATAGCAACCGTAAGTCGCCTTTGTGCGTGGCCGGCAAGGAGCCACAAATGATTTAAAGGAATTTGTTCGCGAAGATTATTAGGAGTTAACCCTAGGTGAAACTACGCATTGCGCGAGATATACAAACAAAAGTGCGACTATTTTATGTACCTCTATTTCTTTTCAGCCGACGCAGCAGTACCAATTCCAAAGACAGGGGTAAGGTTCGAAGCCTCTCTGGAGTGAGCGAACGAGGGACAATCCCTCAGCAAGGAGATACTCCTGAAAATTTTTGAACGGTCTGCGAGATCTTGAGGCAAAAACCCCGGATCTCTCCGAAATGGCCAACATGTTGGTTTCCTTAAATACATACAAACAAAACCTTTCCTAAATATTATTTTTTTAAATAGAAAAAGCAACCTTTTTAAAGTTAGAACACCGGCGTAAGCCGGCTCGCCGACCACGCCACCGCCGCCGGTATATAATAGAGCCTACGCCGCCGCCGCCGATAAAGTGATCGGCGTAAGCCTCTAATACATACATATATACGTGTTGCCTGTATTTGCTGCTGTTGTTGACACTTTTTCTGACGCAGGTGTAATGAGATATTGATATCCATACGTCGTAGTAGATGACCCGTAACAGCCTTCAACATTTAACAAGCCTTTTGTTTATTATATTTTTTTTTGCATATTTTTGCATTTCTTCTTGTTTGTTGGTTGGTTTTACTCTGGTTATACAATTTTGTAATGTTGTTTCTTAAATAATTTATTCTATTTTGCGATCTCTGTCTCTTTATACAATTTTACACATCTGTGCGGGTATACAAGCGTGTAAAAAAATAACATGCAAATATAAATGGTAAAAGCTGAGATTACGTGCATGGATATATATTGTGACGAATATTAGCAACACTAAGGGTATACTGTCATCTCTAAGCCAATACTAAGCAGTGCCTTTTATGCACATCAATAAATCAATCATTATGTCTATACATATGTCCATACAAGCAGCGGAGAGCAACGCACAAACACATGCCTATATCTGAGATACTGCCAAAAGTAGGCAATAATTTGTGCAAGTATCACTCACATATATACGCGCATATGATAAGCTATAAACTTAGTTATATCTGGTAATTTTATAGCTGGTGACTAACTAGTAAATTCTAGAAATAAAAAAGCCTAGAAATATGCAACGAGGGAACCAAACAGTATAAAAGCAGCAACAGTTGAGGCATCGACGAATCAGTTTGATTTAAGCAAGCTATCAGTTGCGAAGTATAAGTGTTATTTTCTAGTAGTCTAATAAAGACATTTTTGCATTATTCAATATTGGAGTTAATTATTCAACAGTTTAGTTATTCAAGCGTTAGCAGAAGATTGGAATAAGCGGAATTTCCCAAAATTCGTTTACAATGTAAATTAGGGATGCAGGTCCGAGATAAAGAACTTTTTGAGTGCCGAAAAATTTTCGACTATAATTTTTTTTTCCAAAAGGCTACGGTTGAGCACACTCGGTTATCTAATATTTTGTTGTTGCTTTGCCGGGTCGTTAACACAGGATCTTCGGTGCGGTAGGCGGAGTACGCTGTCACAACACCACGCCGGCTGCAGGCCTTATTTCTATACTTTTATAAAGGGCTGATCTCCCGGCCAAAGTAACATACAAAATTTTGAAAAAAGTTTTTCAAATAAAATAAAGTTTTTCTAAGCGGGGTCGCCCCTTAGCAGTAATTTGGCATACATTCCGAGTGTACTTCTGCCATAAAAAGCTTCTCAGTGGAAATTCATGTGCCTTGCAGATGCCGCACGGTGCCATCCTGCCAACTTGTATGGAAAATTAGAAAAGGAACGCAACGCGAATTGGAAAAGAAGCCCGACCTAAATCTCCTCGGACGAAAATCGCGCCAAGTATTTATTATTTTTCTTTTTATTAGTCGGTTATTTCTTATGACTGCACGGTAGTTAATGTTGCGTACTCTCTGCGCACCTGATGCTGTTTAAGATATTTTTGTCGCTAGCGAAGTATGGAGTTTGGTGGCAGCCCTCTTAAGTTTTTATTCAACAGCCTACTGCTTTGGCGGTTGCAGATTGTTAAGCCAAACTCCCAGCGCTCTCAGATCTTATTGAGGTAGTCAGCAGTGAAAAACGTGTAGCAAAAACTAGTTCTCTGAGGGATCAGACTCTTCATGATGTGTGAAAAGGACCGTCAACAAGGAGACCAAGGACCAGGTTTTTTACTTATCAGTTCACTTATCGGCTAGAAAGGCTCACTCTGTACGAAAATCACAGAAAACTTAAAATATCCACTATTCTTTTCTTTCTCATCGGATATTTATAATATAATAGAGAGGCATGGCCTTATTTCTCAGCCCTTGTTTTGAACCATTATGTAGGTACAGCAGCAATTAGAAAAAACACAGTGAAAAATATTTATCAAATTTTGTCAATTGAACTCTTTTTTACTGTCAATATTTTAAGATAAAACCTCTATGAGTTTCTTTACTCAAAGTATGAAAACCCACCACAAAAACGTTTTCAAAACCAATACGATAGTTCAAGAAAAATTTACGAAAATTTCAAATTTTGTAGTTTTCGGATTTTTTGAGTACGCAGTTTTATAGCCCATTAAATTCTAGTCCAATAGAGTAGAAGGTGTAGGTTTCTCAAAATTCGCATGGATTTTTGAAAATTTTTTCCGAAGGGTGTTATAGATTTTCCTCCAGACAAATTGTGGGAACCTTTTTTTTTCTTTTTTGACCTATGACTTATGCTTTGATGAACTGCCTATTAAAAAAAGTCGAGAGAACTCCTAAACAAAAATTCAAACATTTCGTTTTGACAAAGTTGAACTTGGTTTTCAGAACTTCAGTTACAAAATTCATAAAAATGTTTTCCTTCTACTTAAAATAAAAACTGAAGATTTTAATGAACGAATTGGATAAAAATTACCACTGCTATTTTTGTGTCCGCAACTGTACGTCATTAAGCCATTAAATTTAAAAAAACTCTCTCATTCCCTTAAGCTCTCTTTGGGTGTCCTTTGTCGCATTTTACAATGCTTGACTTATTTGCAAATTTCATCTAATTTTTGTTCTTATACGATAACTTTTATAGGGTCACTGCTTGTTCACATCAATTTCCACAAACTTAACGCATTTAAGCTTCATCATCCGAACACCGTCCAGTTATTTATCCATTTACTCATTCGTCCCTTTACAGTACTAACCGTTCGACTGAATGCTTGTCCTTTATAAATAAATTTTTATTTGTGTTGCTTTCGACAACTTTTCATTTATTATTTTCTTTTATGGGCATTGAATTTATCTTGAATTTTTATTTAGTTATGTGTACGTATATGTACAAGCATACATATAAGATTATTTTGCTTTTGCTTTCCTTTGCACGACCTTTCTAGCCTATTTTTAGGGGCTCAAATTCACTGCACAATTACATATGTTTGTAGATATTTGTGAATATGTGGATTTAAGGCGAGGTATAAACCTTGCAGTTAAACTACTAGTCTAAGCCTAGTCCTAATTGGCCTAGTTTCACCTCTGAGGTATTCGAGGTGAAGTTTTGCAGTTTTATTTTCAAAAACACGTATCAATAAATGGATAGCTATAAACCTTTCATCTATACTGTGGCGAATACTAGCATTTCGAACATCACTATGTTGTTAGTAAATAGACACAACAACAGCAAGCCAATTACACACATTCGTAGAAGGCGACGAAGAATATTTCACACACGTATGGAACCAGCAGCTTGAAGCAAAGAGATAAGTTCACATACATATATGTAGTCAGCATATACGAGCGAAGAAGAAAGAGAAACAATCACGCATCGCGTTACCATCAGTATAGAGCAGAAGTTGTTACTCACACATACACACGCATATAGCTAAACTACCCCGCGGGTGAGGGGGTTAGAATATACCCGCGGTAGAGAAGGTCGCATGTGGTCATAACAAATCGTTTCCGAGATGGTTGGGCTTGGTACCGGAACGTACCGGATCTGCATCGGCAAAGGACCATCAACATCGATAACTCTCCCCAATTACAACAAAAACATATAGCTAGAAGAAAAACATAAACTACAGATATGCATGTACATTAGGGTGGGTCGATTTGTGTGGACGAAAGTTAACCGATATGGTGCCATCGATTTTTCGATAGGAGTTGGGCTCAAGAAAAAAAATATCCACTATGCATACCCAAAAAAAATAATTTTCGAGCCTGCGTAATTTCATAATCTTTTCGACTTGATTTTTAAGGTTTTTTTCATGACCTACTAAAAAGATCAAAAATCTGTTAGCGCCAACTTTTTGGCGGAGACCGAGACGGTTTAGAGGAGCCAGCAGACATCACTCACACTTCGATCACGGAGCTAGTAGTGCCGGGCTTGGTGACCGATACCAAGATCGAGTGGGCAGTGAAGACGTTTTCTAAGTTTAAATCGCCCGGGCCCAGATGGTATATTCCCGGCCATGCTACAAGTCTAAGTAGGGCGGTCGTGGAATGGCTTAAAATAATATTCGATGGGTGCATACGACTGAATCATGTACCGCACTCTTGGAGAACTGCTCGTGTAGCTTTTCTACCAAAGGCGGGGAAGATCGGTCACGTGAATTTCAAAGACTATAGACCCATTAGCTTAACATTATTTCTGCTCAAAACCTTTGAGAGGCTGATAGATGTGTACATAAAGTCCAACGTGGATGAAAAGCTGCTCTCCACAACACAGCATGCGTACACCAAAGGCAAGTCTGTAGACACGCATGCATAGGGTGGTAATAAGCATAGAGAAATCCCTGGAATATAAGGAGTATGCTCTAGGAGTCTTCTTGGACATTGCCGGGGCTTTCAAAATGTTGCAAAATGGGCGATTATGGATGGTCTTAATTACATTAAAGTACATCCTGCCTTAATCAGATGGATCGGCTGCATGTTAAATTGCAGAAAGCGTACATCACAATGGGGATTGTACGAGGCCACGAAATCAGTGGACAGGGGCACGCCGCAGGGAGGGGTGCTATCACCTCTGTTGTGGACGCTGGTCATCAACCAACTGCTCAGGCAATTCGATGAGGGACCCGTAAAACTTACGGCTTACGCAGATGACGTTGCAATTGTCATAAGTGGAAAGTGCCTTCCAACGATTAGTTCTTTGATGGATCGGGCGCTTCGCGATATTCATACTTGGGCATCTAATGTCGGGTTGAAAGTCAATGCGGAGAAGACGGATATGGTATGTTTACAAAGAGGACAAGTCCCAAATTGGACCAGGCCTAAGTTAGGAGGGATGACCTTACAGGAGAAACCTTGCACAAAATATTTAGGATCATCATAGACAGTAAGCGTCATGGAAGCTCAACGTGGAGGAGAGGGTCAAGAAGGCCTCAACGGCACTCTATGCATGTAAAAGAATGCTGGGGTGTACGTGGGGCCTATCGCCATCTCTTTCTCATTGGGTTTTTACAGCGATTGTAAGCCCTATTCTATACTATGGAGTTCTTGTTTGGTGGAAAGCCACACAAAAAACAACATACCTCAAAAAATTAGAGGGGGTATGCAGACTATCGATGCTTAGCATTACGGGAGCCCTGAAAACAACCCCGACGGCTGCACTGTATGCCATTTTGCACATCCCACCTGTAGACCTGGTAGCAAAGAACAAAGCGTTAACGACCGCAACCAGGCTCGGTGCTTCGGGGCAGCTTGAGCGCCGACCATATGGCCATAGTAGTATAGCGTCATCAATCACAAGACGAACAGACTACATGATTCCCTATCTGCGCTTCGAGGGAGATCTTAAGGCCACAATAGAGGTGGACGGTTGGCGCAAGGGTGCGCAAATGGCGGACGAGGCGATACATGTGTACACCGATGGTTCCAAAGTAGTGGAAAGGAGTAGGGTCTGCGGTATACTGCGCTGATCCGGAAATAAGCAGATCCTATAGGCTGCCGGATTACTGTAGCGTTTTCCAAGCGGAAATATTAGCCGTAACCAAAGCAGTAGAAACCCTGGAAGAGAATAGCTTAAGCTGCAACTGTGTTAACTTTTATATTGACAGTCAAGCAGCAATTAAGGCAATAATCTCGCATAGCACAGCATCTAAATGCGTGTTAGAGTGTAAGCAGTCTCTGGAGAGAATCGGGACAGGGAGAAGCATACATCTATATTGGGTCCCAGGGCATATGGGAATTGATGGGAATGAAAAAGCGGACGAACTAGCTAAAAAGGGCGCATCCCTTGAAGCTTGCTCCGTAGATGTCCCAATTAGATTGGGCGAGATTAAGCGAAGTCGAGAGGTGCACATGATCGACCAAGCGGGAAAGGCGTGGGTTCAAGCGCGGGGCTGTAAAGTGTCGAAGATTATGTGTAGGTCTTACAACCTTAGACTAACACAGTTGCTCCTATCATTAAAAGAGAGGACTGTAGACTCATGACGGGTATTTGACTGGACACTGCCTTCTGGCGTCACATGCCTTTAAACTAGGCTTGGTCAGTGATAGCAGATGTAGGAAGTGCGGGCTGGAGGAGGAAACGATCGAGCACGTTCTGTGCTCTTGCCCTGCGCCTGCCAGGCTAAGACTCCAGCTATTAAGAGTGATACAGCTGTCAGATCTAGAAGCAGCAAGTGGCTTAAATCCTAGGAAGCTTCTAGTATTTGCCAAGAGGACGGAGTTATTTTATAACATAGGTCCTGGTTTTTGATAGGGTTTTTCAGTTTGGTCGTTAAAACAAACTTCTGGTAACACTACGGACTCAGTCGGTCTATGTGAGGTCCTCATGGACCGGCCAGTTCAACCTACCTACCTACCTACTCCCAAAGTAGTCTAGGCTAGGTTAGGTTTGGTGGTAGCTACCCTGTTAGGGGAAGCTCGCTTGGACAACATGAAGGTCCGTAATGATACCACACACAATAAAATAAAATGACGGTAACGTAGATATAGCTAATTAGAGAATCGTTCGGTAGCAAAAGTAGTTTTAATAAAGAACATTTGCCTTACCGAATATTTGAGTTAGTTATTCAACATTTCAGAGATTCGAACTTAGCAAAAGGTGAGGAATCCGCCAAAATTCGTTACAATACTTTTTTTTCTCTTTCTTTTTTATCTTTGTCTCGTGGTACTTTGCTTTACTCTTTCTTCTCGGAAAAAACTCATTCTTCGTCTTTGTTCTTCTGATTGGTTTATGTTCACTCACTCGTCATATTAGCTATACTACTTCAATGTTAAACCGATACCACGTCGTTCTGCGTCTTGTTTCGAACTCAGCCTAGACTACTTGAGTTTTCTCAGGGAAAGTGCACTATGTTTATGTTTTTATATATATACCCAAAACTGTGTGTATATACGAAAGTGTTTTTTTTTACTTGCATGCAAACGTATAAATTTGCCCCCTGTTGTTCGATTTTATTAGAGGTAACTTCAGTATTGGACTGTAATTTGTTAAAAATTCATCAAAAAATTTGCCTGCATGTCAGGCATATTTATAAGCTGCTAACGATGAGAAATATTATTTTCTTTTAACAAGCAATAGCTCTGGGTTATCACATGAGTGATTGCTAAGCTGTAAGAGTAATGTGTGAACAATTTTGTAGTTTGCAAATCTATAATTGGGGCTACGAAAGTTTGTTTACAATGATTGAATTGCAGAAAATGAAATATTTCACAAAATAAATACAAAAGAGTTTTCTGTTAAAAAAATACAAACATACAAACAAGCAAACATTGCTTTTGTAAGTTTTTAAGCCAGATAAAGGCAAGGGTTGCTAGTTAACTTGTGTCGAGTTTTAGTTGGCATGTCAAATCAAATCCTTAGCACTCGCTAAAATAAAAAAGGATTATTTTTTGGGTTCTAAGCAAACAATGCCAAAAATGTTAATACTCAGTGATTCATAAGGCGGCAATATGGAAATAAATGCCAACATGTACATATAGATAAATATATACGTAAATATTTGAAATCGCGATTAGTAGGCTATTCTAAATATTCCACAATTTCAAAGTCATATTTAAGAACAATGTCAAGATTCCACCAATTTTCAAAAAAATTTGAAGGAATATAAAAGAAAATATATGCGCACAACACATTTTACTGAATCAGTTGAACACTTTTTTTTTGGGCGGTGCCACGCCGCCTATTCTCAATACCAATTCCAATCAATTATGATTCAAATAAAAACTATTCTTAAGTATATTGAACTTTGTGAAGATAACTATTGTTTGTCTATAGTGAAATGGATCGACAGACAAACGGGCATGGCCTATTCGACTTCCCACTCTCCTGTATTGCACTTAACCTTTATCTAGTCAGTCTCAGGAAAAATCTCTTAAAGAATGCTGCCTTTTTGGGCTACTTGAGGGATTTGAGTGTTTTCTGCTGTATCGATTCTGCAGAAACAACTCATTGCACTACCGGCGATTATGGGAAATTTAAGTAAACGTCTCCGTAGTCCTATATGTTTAACATTTTTGGAGTTTCCTACCACTTGTTTAAACTTAATTTACATAATGATTTTGTTAGTTGGGCAAAACTCTTTGTAAATTAATTTGCATAAATTTTTTCAACGTCAACACAGACTACACGCCAAACTCTTTAACTAGGAATTCCTGGTTGAAACAGTAAGAGAAAAGTGTAGAAGCACGCTGCAATTGTGGTTAAGTCTCCTACCATTGTGTCAATAAAAAAGCTTCTGGTAGATCTTGTAAGCAGTTGCTGCCTATTGACTGCCAATGTCCTGGGCAGGACTAGATAAGTGTCTGGACATCCTTTGCGTTGTTCTGCAAGACTATTTGGGACACGGTGAAATATATCGACTCTTGTATATTAGCTGTGATGAGGTTAAAAGATGGCTGCTGCCACGCTCCGCTTTATTGGGGATAACTATGAAATGCTAGAAATTATACTGAACAGAAATTTGTATTGAAAATTCAATACCAGCAAAAGACCTAGGAAAACCTCGGTTACCTTGTACTGCCGCAGGCTGTCATTGAAAAGATGTTGGGCCTCTCGACAAGGATCGTAGACTGACTTCGGTCTTTGGGCTTCGAATGTGACTTTCGGGCGCTCCACTATTGTGACATACTTCAACTTCATAAAGGAAAGGAATCAACCGTAACTAAAGTAGTAGAAACTCGGGAAGAGAATAGCTTAAACTATATTGGGTCCCAGGGCATATGGGAACAGATGGGAATGAAAAATCGGGTGAACTAGCTAAAAGGGGCCCATCCTTAAATCTTGCTCCGTAAACGTCCCAAATAGATTGTGCGAGTTTAAGAGAAGGCGATAGGTGCACATGATCGACCAAGCGAGAAAGGCGTGGACCTAAGCGCTGGGCTGTAAAGTGTCGAAATTTGTGTGTAGGTCTTACAACCTTAGATTAACAATGTTTCTCATACCATTAAAAAGAGAGGACTGTAAACTCACGACGGCTATTCAGACTGAACCCTGCCTTTTGGCGTCACATCCACTTTATACCTTTAATGAACATGAAATGGTATATTAACTTTGGTCCGATGTTTGTAACGAGGAGAAATATAGAATATAGACTCACCATTAAGTATACCGAATTGATCACGACGACGAACTGAGTTGATATGGCCATGTCCGTCTGTACGTCCGTCCGTCTGTACGTCCGTCCGTCTGTCCGTCCATCTGTTGGTTTGTACGCAAACTAATCCCTGAACGAAATTTGGCACAGGGATGTATTTTTGTATTATATTAGACATTTGTCGGATCCGGTAGGATCGGAGCACTATAACATATATCTCCCATACAACCGATCGTTCAGATAAGACGATTTTGGTCATTCCTACCGCAATTTAGAAAGTATAAACGCGAAACTCGGTGATATATATTTAATATATCACAGAAGATTTTCTGAACAAATCACTTTGATCGGAGCTATATATAGTATATATCCCATACAACCGATCGTTCAGATAAGACGATTTTGGTCATTCTACCCAATTTAGAAAGTATAAAACGTGAAACTCGGTGATATATATTTAATATATCACAGAAGATTTTCTGAAAAATCACTTTGATCGGAGCTATATATAGTATATATCCCATAAAACCGATCGTTCGATTTTTTTCGTTCGATTTCCAATATAAAAACGTTAAACTTGATGATATTTATTGCAATATATCATAGAAGATTTCTGTAAAATACATTTCGATCGGAGCTATATATAGTATATATCCCATACAACCGATTGCTGGGGGTTTTTGTCATTTTTTATTTTATATTTATCTAAAAATCGTTTAGGTATGTACATCTGTTCACGATATATTCTTATCTTATACAGCGCATTATTTGGAGATTACGAACGGGATAAGATTATTGTTCAGCCCCATTCATGAAAGGTATGAAGTATTCGGAACAGCTGAAGACAGTCCCCGTTCTTACTTGTTTTTGATTAAGCTTGGTCAATGATAGCAAACTTATGAAGACCGGGTTGAAGAAGAACGATTGAACACGATTTGTGCTCGTGCCCTGCACTTGCCAGGCAAAGACATCCAGCTGTTAGGCGTGATACCGCTGTCAGATCAAGAAGCAGGATGTGGTATAGATCCTAGAAATTCTAGCGTTTGCCAAGGAACGGAGTTATTTAAACATAGTCTTATTTTTTGGTAGGGGTTTGAGTTTATATAGCAGCAACTAACTTTGCAAATTTGAAATTCGCAAACTCCGTACTTAATTGGCGCTTACCGTCTACGTCCCTACAAGGCGCGCCAGCGCCCCTTCGCCCGCCACCGGCGCCAATTGGTCACACCAGGAGTTTAAATCGTTTTCCACCTGGTCTTTCCAACGGAGTGGGGGCCGCCCTCTACCTCTGCTTCCATAGGCGGGTTCCGATAGAAACACTTTCTTGGCCGGAGCATCATCTTTCATTCGCATAACATGGGCCTAGCCTGCGCAGCCGCTGCGTTTTAATTCGCTGGACTATGTTGATGTCTGCGTATAGCTCTTACAGCTCATCATTAAATCTTCTCGGTACTCGCCATCGCCAACGCGTAGAGGTCCATAAATCTTTCGAAGAACTTTTCTCCTCGAACACTCCCAAGCCGCTTCATCTGCTGTTGTCATGGTCCATGCTTCTGCCCCATATAGCAGGACGGGTACGATAAGTGACTTGTAGAGTATGATTTCGTTCGCCGAGAGAGGACTTTACTTTTCAATTGCCTACCTAGTCCAAAGTAGCATTTATTGGCAAGATGATTCTTCGCTGGATTTCAGTGCTGATGTTTGTTGCTAATGTTGATGTGGTTCCCAAATAAACGAAGTCTTTTACTATTTCGAATATGGCTGCCAACAGTAGCGTGGTTGCAAGGCGCATATGCGCTGACTCTTTGCTCGATGACAACAGGTTACTTCGTTTTGTCCTCATTCACCATCAAACCCATCTTTTACGCTTCTTTTGTCCAGCTTGGAGTAAGCGAACTAACAGCGCGGTGTTTAGGCCGATGATATCAATGTCATCAGCATATGCCAGTAATTGCACGCTTGATAGTAGATTGTTCCAGTGCGGTTACAGTTCTGCAGCTAGTATATTTTCTCCAGCATCAAATTAACGAAATCGCCACTGATAGAGGGTGCACCCTGTCTGAAACCTCGTTAGTTTCGGCCGGCTCGGAGAGGTCCCTTCCCAATTCTGACTGAGTGACTGTGCTGCTCAACGTCATTTGCGACAGGCGTATAAGTTTTGCGGGGAAACAAATTCAGACATAGCGGCATATAGAGCCAGCTCCGTTTTCGTGCTGGTCGAGCGGCTTTCAAAGTCGACGAAGAGGTGAGGTGTGTGTCGTCGATTCTCTTTTCACGGGTTCTTTTCCAAGATTTAGCGCATTGTGAAGAATCTGGTCGATATGGTAGATACAGTCTGAAGCCGCACTGATAAGGTCCAATCAGCCGGTCACGATGGCGCTTGCACTTTCGCGCACATACACTGAACAGACCGTTATATGCGATATATTTCATTACGGATGTCTGAAATGAACTCGTGAAGGCGACCTCCGAGTCCACATAACTTGTATGAAATATTGAAAATACTGAAATATGAAAGAAAGTAGTGATAACGTAAAAAGGTAGTTAAACAGAAATAACCACCTTAAAAAATTCAAATTTGCATCTTCCAATATTAAATAAAGAAATTTCATAGCCGACCACTTAGCTTGTCGTAAATATGTGTAATTAGTAAATGCACTTGGCGAAAAAAAGTATGCCACTTTAAGAGAAATAAACACACAAACAAAAGAAAACTAATTTCAAAATATCAATAAATAATCACTAAGTGTCACTTAGAACAATATAACTAGTAATATTTGAATTTCGGCCCGGAAGACATTTAGCTATAAAATGAATAACTTTCATACAGTGTAAGTAGAAAATAAAAATAACAATTTAAACAAGTAAACGAATTTGAAAGATTTATTGAAATTGATAGCTTCCTGTCTGTGATTACTGACATACAAAAATGTATGTTAGTGTGTAATTAAATTAAAGTCTTTATGGGGAGTGTTGTGCAGAGTGCTTCAGCGACAAGAGAAAGTCGCAAAGGAAACGTCAAACGATGATTTCAAACTGCTAAATTGTGTTACATCAGCAAAAGCAGCAGCAGCAGCAGCAGATCTTTGCGTCCAATAAATAAAAGAAGCAAAATATACGAATAAAAAATTAAAAACGCGCCTCAAAACACTCCCTGAAAAAGACATTGGTATGTTATGTAGTAGCAAAATGAAAACATAGAAACGGCGGAGAAATCACAAATCTCAATTACGAGCTTAAGAGACTCCGTATCTGAATAAATAACCTCATCAAAAGCAGCGAAATTAAAGAAAATAAAACTAAATCAAACAAGTAAGAATGTCTAAGTTCGGGTCAAACCGAAAATTACATACCCATCCAACAAAAGGAAAAAACTCCGTTAGGTGGCACACGGATCGAAATATTTAGACAAGAATTTGGAAATTTTGTGTTTTGAGATCCATTTTAAAGTAACTTCTCATTGAGCTACAAATATGAAACCTAGGAGAAAGGTTAAGACACCGTGACAAAGGAACAAAAGGAGAAAAAATTTCCGTTAGGTGGCGCACGGATCGAAAAAATTATATAATAATTTGGAAATTTGAAACCGGGTTTTAAGTAACCACTCGATCAGCTAGGGGATAAAATTTAGAGCTTAATTCAAGGTCGATGATAGCCGATGGCAAATTAAAAAAAGTTTCGCTGAGATATTTGGAAAAATCAAACAGAACGGAGGGAATTTTCGGATTGATTTTTATGTAAATTCTCATTGAGCTACAGGCGTAAAACTTAACAGATAGGTTAAGACACCGAGAAAATGTAAGAAAAGGAGAAAATAAAAATAAAATAAAAAATTTTTAAGCACTTCCTTTATATAGATGGACAAAAATCGGCGTAAAATGTATCCTTATATAAAGACATATTCTTGCTAAGCTTTGCTTTTTAAATTTTGACACAGAAATTGCAAAACTATTTATGAGAAGTAAAAATATAAAGGTGGAGCGTAATTGATTGACTAATAATATCTCCATTTCTGCCAAATTTCCAACCCAAGTAATGGACCCCCAGCGGGTTAGGGGGTCAGAATATTCCCGCGGTAGGTATGCCTGTCGTAAGAGGCGACTAAAATACCAGATTCAAAGGGCTGTGTAGCGCAACCCTTCAGGTTGCCAGCACAATATATAGCTTCACCAAACCCAATTGTCAACCTCACCTATCCGCGGCGAATCCTGTTTCACTAACAGACGAGGCTCTGGCGACCCCAAGCTCCTCATGGAACTGGGGGTGGGGAGGGAGGGAATGGCCTGAAGGTTTAATGTGGCCACATAAATCGTTCCCGAATGGTCGGTGCTCTGGAATCGGAGCGTACCGGATCTGTATCCGACAAAGGACCATTACATCGATAACACTCCCCAAAGCCTTCGGGGAGCAACCTTATCGCTACAACAACAACAACATTTTGCATTAAGTCTATACTTTATTTGGCAAGGATAGTGTCTCTGTCCAATTTCATTGTAATATTTTTAACGGCTTTAGATTTAGGGCTTGCTAAATTTCCAAATTTTCTTCATCTAAATGTGGGTGGTACGACGCCCGTCTTCTAGCATTTTTTTGAATTTATATTTTGCGCCATAAAAAGAATCCACCAATCAAATTTCATCCACTAGCGGTATTCGTTTTTGAATTATGACAGTTTTTCAATTTTTGAAAATTTTCCATATCGAAAAGGTGGGCGTGGTTAGCGTCCGATTTCGCTCTTTTTCAATACAATCTATTTTGGGTCCAGAAAAGTCCGTATACCGAATTTGGTGAAGATATCTCAATAGTTTCTCAAGTTATCGTGTTAACGACCAGACGAACGGACAGACGGACGGACGCACGGACATGGTTTAATCAAATTTTTTTCGATACTGATGATTTTGATATATGGAAGTCTATATCTATTTCGATTCCTTTATAACTGTACAACTAGCTGTGTACAAGTACAGCTGGGTATAAAAAGTGAAAAGTCGAAAATACTCGACTACATACTAACGTATGTACATATGTACATAAGAGATGGCAAATATTTGACACGCACTCCATAAATATGTTACAATGATTGTGTGCGCAGTGTGTGGCATTTGCGCATGCGCAATACGCCCTTTTAAAAATATTTCATGTCGACCGGGCCCAATGAAGCGAAATTAAATTGTCAAATTGCATGACTGTACATAGTTGGAGGGCAAGCTGTATTAAGTTGCTTTTCTTGACTTGCTTGATTGTAACAAAACTCAAGCATTTTTAGTACCAAAATTGCACTGCAATCATTTAAAGCTTCAATAAGAAGAGAAGAAGCAATGAGTACATAAGGAGCCATCTAACATAACATCTAAGGCCGCACCCAGCTTTAAAAATATCGTAACATCCATGCGGAGTAAAAAGTATGTATACAGCGATGTTAAAACACTTAATTTTAATGAAAAAATATGCATGCACTTTTATTTTTTGTATTATTTGTACACGAACGGCTCCAAGCTAAACGGTAGAGTTGGAGGTGGAGTATACTCAAGGAACCTTGACCTCCAGGCCTCATTCAGACTACGCGACCACTGCAGTGTATTCCAGGCAGAAGGTTGCAGCCATAATGGCCGCAGCTAGGATAGGGACATACAATGTCGGCAAAGGAATTTTTATCTTCAGCGACAACCAAGCTGCCATAAAATCTCTTGGCTCCCACTCGTTCAATTCTGAACTAGCACTAAAATGTCGCCGAACCGTGTACACCTCACATGGGTCCCTGGACATAGGGATATCGAGGGAACCTGCATTGCAGATGAACTCGCTAGGCAGGGTACAACCAGGCAGGTTCTTCCTGGACAAGAACGCTTAGGTATGCCCCTGTCCACATGCAAGCTAATGCTAAAAGAGCACATCTACCGTCAAGCCGACGAAAGATGGCTACAAACACCGGGGTGTCGAACATCGAAAGAAACCTGGCCTAAATGGGATCCTAAAAGATCCCGTCACGTTAGTGCTCAATCAAACCAGCCATCATTACCGATAAACATCAAATGTTTTTCACATAATAAAATAACGGACTACTACTTTTTTTATTTTATTTATTTGTTTTTGGAATAAATAAAAAAAGGACCTGACAGATTAAGTATATATCTAATTGGACTCTTAACAATGGGGGAATTTTGGGGAGTTTCCCGCAAAGGATAAACGATAAAGTTTCAGATAATACATGCATCGTGATCATAACACATCCTTTGGTTAGTCGAATCAATCCCGAATGACTCACTTATGCCGCTCCTGGACAGCTTGGCATAATAAATCAGGATGATTCCTCGTCATCGTATTTAATAAACCGAGCACAGCTGGAGATTTTAGGATCATAAAGCTCTTTGCTTACACTCCAAATTTATTAGGTTGGGAGTTTAGAGCCAACAAATGTACAGAAAGTGATCTACACCTGGAACGAGATTTCGCCAACCTATCGCTTATTTGGTTGAAATGTTGATTTCTAACTGTGCAAAAGCAAAGCAACACCTGCGACCTTCACCAAAGTTCATGATTTGCAAGCTTACAAATATCGCGCCTCAAGCGTCAAGATAAGAACCAGTAAAGCATGGCATCGCTTACATCTTCTTCAGAAATTGTCTAGTGCAGTATTCCAGACTAGAACTCCAAGAGAAAGACTCGCATTGACCAGCATATCGTACAGCCAACGTACAATGCAATCAAAGCCTTTCCAGCCCTTTTTAACACTTGAAATATATGAATATGCCAAGGATAATCCGAAGATACTTAGCCGTATCGTTAACACTATGGATTCATTCTTGCTATGTGGGTTTCTTATAGACCAGCTCGTTCCACCTAAACCTATCAGACAATACCAGCGATACTCCACCAATTGAGTTAATCTAAATTCAGGGATATTTTAATTTACCGTGAACAGAACCAGCTCCAGCTTGTGATGGTGCTGCGAAAATTTTTTACAGAGTTAGAGATTTCCCCACTGTTAAGGATAATCAAGTACCCGTTCTAAAAGCTTACCTAGTGTTCCGAAATTTTCTCCAACAAGCACTGCCAAATTGTTAGCATACGGGAGAAGCAAAGTCCGACTGTGTCGTGATCCATCTCAGTTTTCTTTGAGCTGACGCTTTTCCCTACTATCCCGTGATGGTTCTGCCGCTTAAGAGTCTGCAAACAAATACCACTAGAGTCGATTTAAGTCCAAGTGCTAGAGAGTCACTTTCATGGCCATCGGTAAGGTATTATTCAGGGTCTTGGATGATCCCTCTCTCAATTACTACTTCAACAAAATCGGATAATTTGCAATAAGAAAGGGAATCGACCTTTGTAAACTGATCAGTTTCTTCACAACAACCCGCTCAAGGGCTTTTGTCAGCACATTTCTGATGCATAAGACAGAGTGAGCTGCACTAAAAGCACAAATGCTCAAGCCCATAAAGAGCTTAATCGCAAGCGTGGAGGTATTTCTGTTTAATTTGCGATACAACCCGATAATTTTTAGTAATAAATGTAGATTTAGCCATTTCCAATGTTCAGAATAGCCCACTGGGAGCTCGACAAGTATCCTCATTATATCTTAAAGGCTTTACTTGATTTAAACTACGCTTACTTTCCAGCGTGCGTTGTTAGGACTTCCCTGTTTGACGTTGGTAATAGTCAAATGGAAAGATGTTGAATCAACCCTGCCGAATATTCAAAAGAACAGTATGGTGTTATTCTGTTCAAGAGACTGTACTTACTTACTTAATTGGCGCTTTACCGTCTAAATGGTTATGGTCGTCCAACAAGGCGCGCCAGTCGCTCATTCGCTCCGCCATCCGGCGCCAATTGGTCACACCAAGGGAGTTTAAATCGTTTTCCACCTAGCATAGCACGTAGCATAGACATAATCAAGTCAAGTAAGAAACTAATTTCTTATAAACATCTGATACGATAAAGAATATCGCGCTGCCTCCAAAAAGAAGGACGCTACGTATAGGGCAACGCTGCGTACATGCACGACAACGCGTAGTTGGACCGTTTCATGAAGAAAAAAGGAACAGCGACGCCTTTTTTAAAGAAAAAAATGTGAGGCAGAACGGCCTTAATGCAAGGAGCTTCAGACGCTGACTGATAGGGATAATACACAAAACTTATGTGGTCACACGACTTAGCCCGAGAGCCAAATTAATATCTAACCTAAAAGAAGGGCGGCCGCAGTGGTGTGATGGTAGCTTGCAACCGAAAATCCTGGGTTCAAGCCCCCGGTAAAGCAATATCAAAATTTTAGAAACAAGTTTTTCAATTAGAAAAAAATGTTCTAGACTGGGTAGTCCCTTGGCAGTGTTTGGCAAGCATTCCGAGTGGATTTCTGCCATGAAAGGCTTCTCAGCGAAAACTCATTTGCCTTGCAGATTCCTCTCAGAGTCGGCGCAAAACAAGAAGGAGCACGACGCAAATTGGAAGAGAAGCTAGACCTAAAATCTCTTTGGAGGTTATCACGCCTTAAATTTAGTTTTATTTTTAAAAGAAGGGCTCTAATTCAAAAATTTTTATTAACTCTCAGCGATCTATACTGGATATAATAATAATAATAGGCAATAATACTTAATAATAGGTAATAAACCGATTCCTTATACTTTGTAATACTAGTAAGGCGACGTACCAGACTAAAACAAAATATTCTCTGATTTTAATTAAAGACCGAGTTTCCCAGTAAAATGCATACCGAAACCCCAACTTATGAATACTTAAGCATTAGCAAACGCCAAAGAAATAAAAAAACCCCAAAATCAAGATGAACGACGAAAGATCAAACTGTAAAGTGGCAATCGCTATCATGCACTCCAAATAAACCTACATACTACATGCTTTATCTGACGACTGATTCAATTACCTCGACTCGCAACAGAAATGCATGACAAAAACGAAAAGTAGCACCTCAATCACAATCACAACTTACATGCGCATACATACTATAGGTTTACGCCGATCACTACATCGGCGGCGGCGGGGTAGGCACTATTATATACGGCGGCGACGGTGTAGCGGAGCGCCGTTGTTCTCGAACGAAAATCGACACTGATGATGGCACAACGCCGAAACCGGTTTGTCTCGAAACCAAATTTGACAAAGGATGACGGAAAATCGTTCCAATATACACCGGTGTTTTCGCTTTAAACAACTCTTTTCTATTTAAAAAAATAATACTTAGGAAAGGTTTTGTTGTATGTATTTAAGGAATCGACGTTTTGGCGATTTCGGAAAGATCCGGAGTTTTGCCTCAAAGTCCCGCGGATCGTTCAAAAAATTACAAGAGCAGCTCCTTGCAGAGGGACTGTCCTTCATTCACTTACTCCAGGGAGGCTCCGAACCTAGTCCCGGTCTAAGGGACTGGTACTGCTGTGTCTGCCGACACAAATTTAAGTACTTAAAATGGTCACACTATTTTTTGTATGTATGTCTCGTTCAAAGCGTAGGTTTACTGAAGGAGATGTTCTGGTCTTACTTCTAATACTCTTTATCGACACGATTTCTTTAAATTATATGTGACCCCTTGCTGGTCACGCACCAAGGCGACTTATGGTTGCTATGAATGGTCTTTTAGTACTCATGGCTCTCATGGCACAGTTTTAAAGAAACCGCGCCAAAGGGGGCATCTAGTTTTTTCGGCTGTTTTTAGAACTATAATTCCCGAATACGAACAGCAGCAATCCTGTCCACCACCAGTGTCTTCCACCTCCTCCTCCTCCTGGCCCTTATACAATATGCCAGCACAGAAGCTATAGGACTGCGACTTCGAAGTCATACCTTCGTGAACGTCACTAGAAGCTCTACGTATAGCTCCGAAAACTTTCTAATCGAGTTTTTTTGCCGCGCTATACTGCCGAGCACTACCAGAGAAACACCTTGAACGTTAGGAAGTAACTATTTGGCTAAGGATGATGCCTCGAAATCATAAGCAGTCCAAGTGGATATTATTACGCAACTCATGGGTGAAAATTGTATAATCCTACATATTTAAAATTTTACAAGGACCCTGGGTACCTTTTTTTTAGTGTATACCAAAATTCCAGACGTTTGTGTTTGAAACATTGATTTCAATATTCTTCGCTAAACCAAAACGATATTTTAGAATGAAAGTCGACCTATTTTAAGTTAAAAGATGTTAAGGTTATACGCTCAGTCCAAACTGTTGTTTTCCGGCCTTTTGATACAAGAATTCATTATAAATAACGCGTAGCTTCAGTTTTCAATCTAGTTCGACTGTCCACTACCTTAGAGTAGTAGGTCATTTGTTCGACTGTCTGGGGAAAACTTTTGCTTCACCACTTTAGTGTTCTTGCGAAGGCCTCACCTGGTAAATATATGGGCCTACGTATTCACATATGTAACAGGAGCCGAAAGGAATAGGTGATATTTAAACTTGGTTGATAAGCTAGAATCACTGTGATTCACTCCAAGAGACTAGTTGGGATAGGGCCGCTAACTTTAGGAAATGTCAAAACGGAGACTTGGGTGTTGAATGATGAAGTGTGAAAATCAAAATTAACATATCAGACGCTATTTTAAAGTTTCGCAAATTAACAACAGATGTTTGAATATAAGGCCAAGTGATTTTTCAAACCCTTCTATCTTCAACTTTAGTATGAGGTAAGAATCATTTCAAAGGAGAGTTTAAACCCCTGGGACCTACTAAAGGATTTTGCGTAACTGATTTACGATTATTATTTGCGCCAATTGGAATATAGATTTTTGAAAAAATCGGCATTTTTTCGGGTAACTTGCTTTTTTAACAACTAAGGACATTTTGAAAACATATTCGACTTGAGTCATTTTATTTGAATTCATTGTTCCTTCTTATTTTGTTTTTAAATTATGCAAAGTGAGCATTTGAATTGTTTATATAATATTTCTTTTAGTGTTTTGTTTTAATAACTTGGGGAATTGGGTGATGCAAAAGCCGTGTTAAGCTGTCATTGAAAGCGCCTTTTTTTTTAAGTTACCTTCGAGCGGGTAGAAAGAGGTACGTTTCGCAATTGGCTTCTTATAACTGGCAGTGATGTGCATCCGTTCATAACCGTTTCGACCATATCCGTCCAATTTTCGACATGAACAATACATGGCCCTAGACAGTCTCAAATGAGTAGAAAATATAATGTCGTGCCGATATTTTTGAAATTGGTGGAAAAAACGACAACTATCGGCGGCGGCGGCCTTTATCGGCGGCGTATATCTCTAATACATACGAGTGCTTATGTAGTACATACAAACGTCTCACACTCGTTGTGAAATACTTACAAGCTATGAGTGTAGTAAAAGCTCCCACTGAGTATGTGGCATTATTCACCAAAACGCAGCACCAGCAAAGGTACCACAACCAATAGTACACCAACAGTTGTGTGTTCGACCACGACGATGGTTGTGGGGATAGCAATGGCGGGGATTTGTGCGATTTATGGCAACATTGAACTTGGTATTTGTTCATTACACATTTCTTACACGCGCATTTCGAACAACCAACAACAACGAAACGAAATTGTTAAGGTTTTGTATGAGTTTTATATGTTGTTTTAGACTCAGTTGAGCAGAGCTCACAGAGTATATTAAGTTTGATTGGATAACGGTTGGTTGTACATATATAAAGGAATCGAGATAGATATAGACTTCCATATATCAAAATAATCATGATCGAAAAAAAAATTTGATTGAGTCCATGTCCGTCCGTCCGTCCGTCCGTCGCCGTCCGTTAACACGATAACTTGAGTAAATTTTGAGGTATCTTGATGAAATTTGGTATGTAGGTTCCTGAGCACTCATCTCAGATCGCTATTTAAAATGAACGATATCGGACTATAACCACGCCCACTTTTTCGATATCGAAAATTTCGAAAAACCGAAAAAGTGCGATAACTCATTACAAAAGACAGATAAAGCGACGAAACTTGGTAGATGGGTTGACGTTATGACGCAGAATAGAAAATTAGTAAGATTTTGGACAATGGGCGTGGCACCGCCCACTTTTACAAGAAGGTAATTTAAAAGTTTTGCAAGCTGTAATTTGGCAGTCGTTGAAGATATCATGATGAAATTTGGCAGGAACGTACTACTATTACTCTATATGTGCTAAATAAAATTAGCAAAATTGGATGAAGAACACGCCCACTTTTTAAAAAAAATTTTTTAAAATTCAAATTTTAACAAAAATTTAATATCTTTACTGTATATAAGTAAATTAAGTCAAAATTCAACTCCAGTAATGATATGATGCAACAAAATACAAAAATAAAAGAAAATTTCAAAATGGGCGTGGCTCCGCCCATTTTCATTTAGTTTGTCTAGAATACTTTTATTGCCATAAGTCGAACAAAAATTTACCAATCCTTCTCAAATTTGGTAGGAGCATAGATTCTATGACGGTAACTGTTCTCTGTGAAAATGGGCGAAATCGTGGAAGCCACGCCCAGTTTTTATACACAGTCCACCGTCTGTCCTTCCGCTCGGCCATTAACACAATAACTTGAGCAAAATCCGATATATCTTTACTAAACTTAGCCCACGTACTTACCTGAGCTCACTTTTTTCTTGGTATAAAAAATGGCGAAATCTGACCATAACCACGCCCACTTTATCGATATCGAAAATTACGAAAATGAAAAAAATGCCATAATTCTATACCAAATACGAAAAAAGTGATGAAACATGGTAACTGGATTGGTTTTATTGACGCAAAATATAACTTTGGAAAAACTTTGTAAAATGGGTGTGACACCTACCATATTAAGTAGAAGAAAATGAAAAAGTTCTACAAGGCGAAATCAACAGCCCTTGGAATCTTGGCAGGAATACTGTTAGTGGTATTGCATATATAAATAAATTAGCAGTACCCGACAGATGATTTTCTGGATCACCTGGTCCACATTTTGGTCGATATCGCGAGAACGCCTTCACATATACATCTAAGGGCCACTCGCTTTTAAAACCCTCATTAATACCTTTAATTTGATATCCATATCGTACAAAAACATACCAGAGTCACCCCTGTCCCACCCTAATGGCGATATCTCGAAAAGGCGTCCACCTATAGACCTAATGCCCCCTCCCTCTTAAAATGCTCAGTAACACCTTTCGTTTGATACCCATATCGTACAAACATTCTAGAGTCACCCCTGGCCCACCCTAATGGCGATATCTCGAAAAGGCGTCCACCTATAGACCTAGTGTCCACTCCCTCTTAAAATGCTCAGTAACACCTTTCGTTTGATACCCATATCGTACAAAACATTCTAGAGTCACCCCTGGCCCACCCTAATGGCGATATCTCGAAAAGGCGTCCACCTATAGACCTAATGCCCACTCCCTCTTAAAATGCTCAGTAACAGCTTTCGTTTGATACCCATATCGTACAAACATTCTAGAGTCACACCTGCCCACCCTAATGGCGATATTTCGAAAAGGGCGTCCACCTATAGAACTAAGGATTACTCCCTTTTAAAATACTCATTACCACCTTTCATTTGATACCCATATCGTACAAACACATTCTAGAGTCACCCTGGCCCACCCTAATGGCGATATCTCGAAAAGGCGTCCACCTATAGACCTAATGTCCCACTCCCTCTTAAAATGCTCAGTAAACACCTTTCGTTTGATACCCATATCGTACAAACATTCTAGAGTCACCCCTGGCCCACCCTAATGGCGATATCTCGAAAAGGCGTCCACCTATAGACCTAATGTCCACTCCCTCTTAAATGCTCGTAACACCTTTCGTTTGATACCCATATCGTACAAACATTCTAGAGTCACCCTGTCCCACCACTAATGGCGATATCTCGAAAAGGCGTCCACCTATAGACCTAATGCCCACTCCCTCTTAAAATGCTCAGTAACACCTTTCGTTTGATTACCCATATCGTACAAACATTCTAGAGTCACACTGG
>JARSSU010019118.1:0-111638 GCA_029619165.1 Eurosta solidaginis | reverse complement strand
AACTTAAAGGAATACAATTTACCTCACCGATATCAACCTTGAATGTGACTATTTCATTTGCAATTTTGAAGTTCTTGGTCCACCTCGTCTGACACTGTCTTTCTACGTTTAATCCAAGAATTGATTTGTACCTAGTATTTTTCTTACTTCTACACAATCATCAACAGAATTACCTTGCACCTCACTCCAGTTTAATGGGGCCACTTTTGATTTAAATTTGTTGCTCTTGCCGTTCCTTCCCACATATTTTGACAATGATGACACGTTAAGTCCCTCGCCTTGCACTCGTTAACATGACTTAACTTCCACGCATCACTACAATAGTAACAGAAACGATTAACCGTACGGACTATTGACTCCGCTTTCTTGTCCATGCTGACAGTGTTAAGCAATACCTTTTTGTTATCAAATATGCCCTTGTTGACGTTTGTTGCTCTCTATGTTTCGCATGTCGTGATAACGTGCATTAGATCTTCGTCACGGCCATCCAAAGGCCACATTCACACTTAAATTCACAGTAACATAATTGTGTGCGCAACTTGGTTTCGAATTCATTGAAGAGTTGGTGTTCTTGACCATCACATTGAATTTGTACGACTTCATTGCAACGTTTCGCTGCAGCAAGAATGAGCGTCGAATTTTCGAAGCACAAACTGTTGAATTTGCGATGGTAGTTGCTCGACACCATCGACGATTACAGTCTTGATTTGATCCAGCAATGAGTCTTGATTGCCATCATTAGGGAATAACGAGTTATAAGTATTAGCGCCTTGTGCACCCAAATGAAAGTTGCGATTCTTATTGGATCCGGCTCTTACGATATGCCGCTTGCTATCAAGTAAACTATGAAATCGGGTTTCCATTTTGGCCACTCCGTCGCTAAAATTGCTCAATACAGCTCTGCCGGCGTACGTTCACTAATTTTTATACTCAGCTGAGCAGAGCTCACTCAGTATATTAATTTTGTTCGCATAACGGTACACGGCATAAACTAATCGAGATAGATATAGGCTTCTATATATGAAAATGATCTCGGCGAAAAAAGAAATTCATTTAGCCATGTCCATGTGAGTATGTAATGTTTTGTTGCACCCGAACTTAGCCTTCCTTACTTGTTTATTCAGGTTTTGCTCCGCTTCTGACACCATGTAGCAATCACCGGTGCTTGTTATCCAAAAATAATGAAAACAGCACGTAGATGTCTGCAGATAGATATTTTATTTGCCCTTTGGCTCTTCAATGCAACGGGCGCTGACTAGCTGGCTATTAAAAACGGAAGTGACTATCGGTGGTAGAAAGACGACAACAAATTATAGTAAAAAACAAGTGAAATGTGGCAATTTTATGAGCCCATAAATGAATTTCATGACGTGTATAAAAGAGGTTAAATGACTGAATTTTTTTTGTTTTTAGTTACACTGTGTGACACCAAATAAACCTGGGTCGTTAGATTTGGTTTAAGATTGGCCGCCTGTGTAATTCCTAAGTTAATACTTGTAGGCAACCGTTAGCAGTTTTATAAAATTTATGTTTCTGAAGGAAAAATAAAAGAATTATAGAAATATATATAACACGTTTTATTGTAAACACATGTAACCCAAAATTTAAGTTTTTTGCAATAAAAGGTACATATTTTTTCCTTTTTTTGCAAATTTTTGCTCGTATATTCTGTAAATATTCGCTTGTTTAAAATTAATTAAAGGGTTCGCTGTAAAAAAGGCCGCAATTCAAAAATTGCCATCAATATTTTCACTGATAATCCAAAGTCGATGTATCGCCCATCACTAATCGTTAGCGATGTGTTAAAATATTCATTACATAATTAATCGATACAGGACATTTAGCGCTTAAGACCCTGTTTACATCATATGACAATAGTGATGTATAAGCAAAGTCAATGTTTGATTTAAATCATGTTCAGATTACAATCTAAAACAAGTGTTTTAGCAAAAAACACCTCACATAAAACAAGTACGTTCACACCTTCGGTTCTTATTTTATTTTGACAGCTCCAATGCAACCATTAGGAATTTAATATTATTGTAAGCGATTTTATTAAATTTGATAATATTGTGGGTTTGTGAATTTTATTCTAATTTGAGATGAATGATAAAGAGAAACAAGTGATGAAGATATTAACCATGAAATCACAATCAAATTCTTTGTGTTTATTTCAATATGCATCGTTCGACATATTTGAACCGGTTGAAAAAGCGGCGCGCAATGAATATCCGAAAGACGCATTTGCTGAGAAAACAATATTTTATGTTATTGGTGGCCTCACAAAACCTTTTCTGGCAATCAAGGGTAAGCATGCTAGTGTGGGTTTGCAAAAGTATTAACACTTTTCATTTCAAAGGCTCGATCGCAATCCCTCTGGGAAGTGGACTGCAAAGTGAATGGAGATGAGTTCTTCAAAAGCAATTTTCGCGTGAAAAGAAGTGTATTTATAGAACTTTGTGAGAATTGAAGAGTGTTGGAAAAGGAAGATACCCCACTTAGAAAAGTCATCTCCTTACACAAACGAGTAGCCATCGCCTTCTACCTATCATCGGCAGATTATCGCACAATAGGGAACATCTTTGTAGTTGGAAAGTCCACTGTGTGTGAAATAGTACTTGAGTTTTGTACTCAGACATGGAAACATTTGAGCCTTACGTACATGCCTAGTTTTCCCTTAACGAGGAAAAAGTATCAGAACTAGTACAAGGATTCGAAGCTATAGGATTTCCTCAGTGCATGGGAGCAATAGGTGTGCTAAACTTGGGTTACCATAGCTTTGTATGTCAACGTTCTTGTTTTTAAATTTTTCAGATGGTTGTCACATTGAGATTCATCCACGTAGTGAAGATGCAACTGATTATTATAATTACAAGGGATGGTATTCGACTATCCTACTTGCTTTGGTCGATGCAAGGTGTGGCCTTTTATGATTATGTTGTTTATAAAGGAAGATATACAATTTTTTGTTTCAGATACCGGTTCATTTATATTAATTTTTGCAGTCCAGGACGGTGCAATGATTCCCAGATCTTCGAGTGCTCAATATTGAAAACACAGTTGGAAAAATGTCCTTACCTGGATGAAATGCGCACACCAATTTCCGGTGTTGATGTGCCGATTTTCATTATAGGAGACTCAGCTTTTCGTTTTAGCAAAATAGTGATTAAACCGTATGCATTCCAAGTGTCTCAAAATGGAGACGAAAAATTTTTAAGTAGTCTCTTTCCAAAGAGCGAAGAGTTGTTGAAAATGCATTTGGTTACGTGAAAGCGCGTTTTCGAGCAACTGCCAAGGGCATAGACAATTTAATATAAAATCCAAACATTATTATAAAGGCATGTTGTGTCCTATATAACTTTTTAAACGAAAGGAACGACTGTGTTAACGAGAAATGGATTTCCGCTTTGCAGAAAGAAATCGTCAATATCCACATGATATTTCACTACCGTCAAAATAATGCAGAAATAATTCGAAAAATTTAGCTACCCTTTTCAGTAAGTAAAAAAACATTGAAATACTCTTGTTCAAGAAAAGGTACTTTGTTTATTCCAGTCTTATTTTTCGCATAAAAGTAAAAGTAATATTACTTAAAAAATAAAATATAAGAAACTCATTTCACTAAAAATTAAATGTATATTCAAAATTAAATATTTAATAACTCAAAGGGTGGTCCTAATTAATAATTAATTAATTAATAATAATAATACTCAATAACTAACAACAAACACGGTGGGTTTTAAAAATTTTTAATTTTTCTGCCGACCACCCGGGATATTTATCTGTGGGCTTATTCTAGGAGGTGCCTAGTGTCAAAAAACGCCGACCGCGAAATCAAATATTCAGCGCGTTTTTTTTAGAGTCATTTGAACTTTTTAATTTCTAAAATTTTGAATTGAAGTTTTTATACGCGTTATTGATAGGGAAATCTAATTTACCGCAATAATAATCATGTTTCTTTGCAAAAATAATGTAAACATTTATTTTATGTAACGTTACATAATCACAAAAGTTCGTTAATCAGCTTCTCCAATTTACTTGAATCACAAATGGCAACTATTGTATTCGCAAACTGCTCTCTATAAACGACTACAGTATTCTGGATGTTATCTTTTAACACTATACTTAACCCACGTCTTTCAGTCTACGGAAAAAGCACCCTGGAGTTCTTACAAAAAGCACGAGCTTAAAGGAAAAACCATATGGGCTGCAACAAAAATCCTCGTCTAATGAGATAATAACACCTGATTGGCGCACTCAATTGACGGTGGTAAAGAATAAAAACAACAAACAGTAGAAAACGATTTATTGATGGAAACTTGCAAAGTGCATTGACGGCCTGATGCGCTAAACGTCAAGCATTCATTGACTGATGATAAACCGTCATGGGTTTTGAAATAGTCGGCTATACGGTCTATGAACTTTGTTTTTTCTGATTTACTCGTTTTCTATGTATAATAATTTAATATAATATAACTTGTAAAATATACATTTTACAAAAAATAAAAAGCTTGGTCTTGAAGACAAGAAATTAATTTAATAATTAATTATTTACAGACCATTAAAAACCAAACATAACATTATATACTTTCAGTCTACGGAAAAGGCACCCTGGAATTCTAACAAAAAGCAAAAGCTTAAAGAAAAAACCATATGGGCTGCAACGAAAAGCCTCGTCTAATGAGATAGTAGCACCTGATTGGCGCACTCAATTGACGGTGGTAAAGATCAAAAACAACAAACAGTAGAAAACGAGTTATAGATGGAAACTTGCAAAGTGCCTTGACGGCCTGATGCGCTAAACGTCAAGCCTTCAATGTGTGGATCGCTGATTATAAACCGTCATGGGTTTTGAAATAGTCGGCTATACGGTCTATGAACTTTTTTTTTCTGATTTACTCGTTTTCTATGTATAATAATTTTATATAATCCAACTTGTAAAATATACGTTTTACAAAAAATACAAAAACTTGGTCTTGAAGACAAGAAATTAATATAATAATTAATTATTTACAGACCATTAAAACCAAACATAACATTATTAATTATATAATTTATAATTTAACAGAATTTAATTATAAATTATTTTTAATAATTTAACTTGGGGTCAGATTATTAAAATAGTTAATTACTATTAACCATTTCTTATAATTAATAAATGTTTGTTTTGTTCAATGAATAGTATATTTTATTATTTAATAAAGAAATAATTTATTATTAATTATTTTTTTATATTTTTTAATTTTACATTAAATATTAAAATTATTTGTTTATTGATTTACAATGTAATATTTTATAATGAATTTTATTTATTTCAAATTATTTTATATACAATTAATTATATAATTTATAATTTAATAGAATTTAATTATAAATTATTTTTTTAATAATTTAATTAGAGGGTTAAATTATTAATAATCAATTATTATTAAGTATTTTCTAATTTCAATAAATATTTTATTTTATGAATATTAGATTTTATTATTTAATAGAAAAATAATTTATTATAAATTATTTCTTTAATATTTTTAAATTTTATATTAAATATTAAAATTATTTGTGTTTATTGATTTATTATGTAATATTTTATAATGAGTTTTATTTATTTTAAAATAATTTTTTATAAGTTTTATTATGAGATTTATAATTTAAAAAAAAATTAATTATAAATTAGTTTTAATAGTTTAATTTATATTTATATTAAAGAATATTAATTAAAGAATTCAATTTAAATAAATAATTATTTACTTAAATTTAATTAATATTAAATAATTAGTAATTAATTTTATAGATAAATTATAAATTAAAGAAATAAAATTATAATTTATTTTAAAATTTTATTAGGGGTTAAATTGTATAAACCATTAATTTTATCATTTAGTTAAAATTAAATTACAAATAATTTATTTTATAAATTTAATTGTGGGATTAAATTTTTTAATAAATTAATTTTTAATTTAATTTATAACTTGTACTATAATTCACTTTATAAATATAAAATATCTCACCATAAATGCTGTCCTCAACAAGCCCTTCAAGATTATAAGTTTTGAAAGGTGCCCAAAGCTGGTGCATTTGTGTATACAGTGGCCAACTTGAAAGTGCGCCGCCATATGGTCCAATTTGTGCCTTCTCCTTCCTTTGTTAATAAATAAAATTATAATAAAAATATCTTTGTCAAGTATTAAGACTACCAACTCACCTCTATCTGGACGTCAGGTTATGCATTTTGCTTTTTATTTCAGCTGGAGTGTACACAACTCCAAGTTGCTCCAATTCCACAGCCATTTGCTCCAAAGTAATACGTATACGCCCATCACATCAGAAATGAATAAAGGTGAAACATTTTGAATACATATGTATGTGCATATTTATAATAGTAGATTTTGATATTTCAAAGCTAAAATTGTAATAAAAAAACGCTTCGCGACCGATGGAATATTTAATGAGGTAGCTGCCGCACAAATCACTACCAAACTATCAGCTCCAAAGGTTGGAAGAAAGTTGTTCGAATCCGATAAAAATTCGAACGAAGTAGCGGTTACACAACTCACCTCCAACACACCAACGCCAGAGGTTTTACAAAGTCCAGGTACTTGAATTCATATGGTATTTTATTTACTTTATTATTTTATATACATATATAGACTAGTTTATTTATTTATCATTATTTTTCTACTTATTAAATAGACTTTCATGCAATTTTTGCTGAGATTTTGGAAAATCAAAAACCTTAATTGCTAAACAGCAAAAAATTGACGAACGCCTACAAAATGTCGAGAAAGCTTGCGACCAGGCAACGCTAATGGCACAGAACCAATCCATCTGCGAATTTAAAGTATTGGTAGCCAAAGTGCTACGCTCGGTTGGTCGTCTGACAGGCGAACTTCAAGACGAACTGCAAATAGAGATCCTGCAACATTGCCTTTAGCCAGTATTGATGCAGCTATAGACGTTGAAGATAAGCTGGGGTTAGGGGATCAGAATATACCCGCGGTAGCATGCCTGTCGTAAGAGGCGACTAAAGTACCATATTCAAGGGGCTGTGTAGCGCAACCCTTCAGGTTGCCAGCGCAATATATAGCTTCTCCAAACCCAATTGTCAACCTCACCTATCCGCGGCGAATCCTGTTTTCACTAACAGACGAGGCTCTGGCGACCCCAAACTCCTCATTGAATTTGGGGTAGGGAGGGAGGGAATGGCCTGAAGGTTTAATGTGGCCACATAAATCGTTCCCGAGATGGTCGGGCTAGCACCTTAATGGTGCCATGGTACCGGAGCGTACCGGATTTGTATCCGGCAAAGGACCATCACATCGATGACACTCCCCAAAGCCTTCGGGGAGCAACCTTATCGCTACAACAACAACAACAACATAAGCTGGAAAGGCAAGAATACTTTGAATCAATGGTGAACGAAATAATAATACTTTCAAAAGATATTTTATTTTTTAAATATTTTTGCAGAAAGTTTACTTGGTCCAAATTAAAGGCAGCATCAGAACAGTTGATGAGGTTTCCCGCAGGGTCATTACCGACGACCTAGCCTTTTTGTTTAACTTGGATGGAAGGAAGGAGAAGAGAGCTTTGACGCAATTGAAACTATTCAACCAAGTTTTATACGGTAATAGGGGTTTAGCTATTATTTGTTGTAACTACTTTTATTAACTTGTTTCTCCTCCTTTTAGAGGTTTTCGCGACTGAAGGTCGAATTAAGTTCGACAAGGCGTTAAGAAAAAGCATCGAATTAAGTCATAATCGGTATCATCAAAAGAAGTGTTTGCTTTCGAAAAAGTAAATTATGGTATAGTACCTAAAAATATTAGACTGTTACTGCTGCTGTTTGTTTTGTTGCTGCTGCTGTTGGTTTTGTTGATGCTGGTGTTTGTTTTGTTGCTGCTGCCGATGGTTCTGTTGCTGCATTGATTTTGTTGCGAATCGTATTGCGTTGAAATTAATAAAAAATCATTCCACCCTTCAAATTTGTTTCCAACTGTTATAAAATACGCATAAACTGCCTGGAAGTATATCAAAAGCACATACATATACTAATATTACTATTTAAATTTTTAATATTATAATAGTATATTATTTATATACATATGTATTTACTTGTATATATTTGAAGCAGACTTGTAAAAAAAAGTACCAGTACAAGTCCAAGTATCAGTACCTCAGTACTTCGAAAAATGAGTACAAGTATAATTATCGAGGTACTTGTACTTGAATTGTTGAAGTACAAGTAAAGTACTTGTAAGTACTTTCGAAGTACTTTGACAAGTATTGAACGGTTTTTGAAGCGGATCAACTAATATTTTTTAACAATCAGCTCAACTTATAATCGAGGCGGTATTTTTCAAAAATATTAGACCTTTTATGATACTAAAATTTTGTTGTAAATCGTTCGCTAATTTATGAACATTTGTTGGAATGATTCCCTTTCCACAGTTCAGAGTGGTGAAGCTCATCACTATATCATCAAACCTCTTACCACCTAATGAAATTGTTTTACGGCTTGTGAGCTTAAGCCCCGCATGCTTGGCCGGGTGTTTTACCCGCAGGTGCTTCAAAAATTTGACTGATTGTTTTTATCTTTTAGGCGTACATCACAAAACACGCATTTTGCACTAATAGTTCCTCCCATGAGCTTATCATCAATAATCTCTGTTGATATATGTTAAGGTCTTATTATTATTGCAAGACTGCAAATACTTCCTCAAAATCCTAAAAACAACAAAGCATAACTCCATTTTGTGTGGAAGGGTAAGTTCGAAATTTGTTTGCAGGATATATTTTAGATTTACTAGTTCCAGGCAATAATTTGCTTGGTCCCTTACGGAAGCATTCGAATTAAAACCCAAACGCTATGAGCGCTGGCCTTTTATAAGGTCCACTTTCTGATAATAATACATACTCATGCACAAACTACTTGAAATTGTTGTACATCTGCAATTTTTATTAGGTTACCCATGTAGGGATATCTACTTTGTAAAATGTACTTTAATTTTTTAAATTATTTTTACGTTATATTACTTTTTATCTTATTTCAAAATGAAAATTTTTTAATTAGTTATCTTAAAATTTTTAAAAAAGTGAATATAATAAATAATAAATAGAATAAATTGATTTAAATATATAGTTCAACTCTATATATTTATGGCGATCCTTCCATCGAACCAAAAGGAATTTTATAAAAACTATTTTTCGTGTTATTTATTAACAAATTTTCTTAAACCCATCCATCCGTGACGACAACATACGAGGAATTCATTTAGCAAAATAAAGATCGCGATGATGTGGCGCCTGAAACTGGAATGTGTGGCCATCGAGTCGAGTCACGATACGGAGCACTTGGTTGTGCCGCAAGCGTGTCTTTACCAGTAAATTAATGAACAGCAATATCTACCGCCTATGCAATATTCGATGATGTAACACGTCAGTATAGAAGAAACTAGGACATGTCTGGACTAAGAGAACAATGTAAAGAATTTGATGTCAAAGAAAATTATCAGATATATGTATTTGACTCGCTTGCGTTCAAATCATTAACCAACTTTTTGAATACTTATTTGTTTCACGTGTGCTTGTTGTGCTCTATTGCTCACAACTACTGAAATTGCTAAAGAAGATCTTATCCTTTACTTCGTCCTAATGTATGGACAATGAAATTGTCACGTTATATTGGATTTTAAATTCAATCTCAATATCAATTTATAATTTATCTCCAACATCTACCTGCCTTCATCATTTGGTGAGCTATTTTGTTCAAAATTTAACATTTTTTGAAAATTAGTACATATTTTTCTTTTTTAATAAAGTCCGTTGTCTAAATCTTTCGTTGAACCAATTTATAAAACAAATATTCAATAGATGTTTTATTACCAATTATGATAAAAATTATTAAATATATACAAAAAATTTTATTAATTTTTTTAAATTAAAGTTTCGTTAAGTACATTTTCAATTATGTACACTCCTTCTCCAGTTTATTTTTAAAAATATTTATATACAATCATTATCATTTTACAACAACGACATACAAATCCACAATACAAATAGATTCATATTTAAATAATAACCCATTTCAATTCGAAAATACACACAAAGCACTACAAAACAAGCAATAACTTTGATTTTAAAATAAAATCAAACAAATTTTTATCGACATATTGTGCAAATATCAATTATTTCATACTTGAAATTAAAATCATATAAAAACTCAATATTAAACTCATTAACATGACACGAATCAATGCCAATTTTCATATCACCCTCAAACGAATTGAGGAATCAACTTTTCATTCCTTATCAACAACTTGACATACATTATGCAGAGTACAATTATATATTGAACATATATTCTGCATAATACAACTTTTTAAGTTTTGAGTAATTGTGGACACAAAGTTGCCATCTACTATCATTCAACCTCACTCTATGTTCTTCAAACACATCATATAAATGACAATATTTAACAAACAGCTTTTAAATTATTTTAGCCTCAAACCATAGCAAAAACATAACCAAATATTAATATACATAAAATATTAATACAATAAGTAAACAAAAACAAGACCTAAAAATAAACTATCAAGTACATACAATCATCAAAAGATTGAATACTTACATCAAGAACAATATAAAATAAATAAAAATACATTTCTCAAAATTCCGACAGTTAAAAAAAAAGAAAAATACCGTATATCTACAACACACAAATTCAAACATTTTTCATACTACAACACAAAATTCTTACAGTAATCAATACACTGTAAATTAAAATTGTTTTCGTTTCCTGGAGGGGAGTGTATGTAGGGATATCTACTTTGTAAATATACTTTAATTTTTTAAATTATTTTTATGTTATATTACTTTTTATCTTATTTCAAAATTAAAATTTTCTAATTAGTTATCATTAAATTTTTAAAAAGTGAATATAATAAATAATAAATATAATAATTGATGTAACAATTTTTGCAACAGAATGTCGCAGTGTTGTGAATATCAATTGGCACGAACCAGAATAGAAGTAGGATTAATGAAGACAAACACCGCTGTGGTGGCTGAATGGTATAGCAGCGGCGCCTAAACGTTGCCGATGAAGGAATTTAGCAGTTCCTCGAATATGGATCTATACAACGAGCTTTGGCAGTTGTCTAATTTTTTTCTTTCTTCTATTCTAATTTAAAAAATTTTTTCAATGTAAGAAAAATTTTATCATAACACATAATAATGATAAAAATTATTGTTAGGACTTGAGCTCGATTCGAACCCGCGATCTTAAAATCAGTAGGCGATATAACAACAAAAATGGTTAATACATCAGAGCACGGGAAAAAAAGTGTCAATAAAATATGACACTATGGCAGCATTGCCAACAAACAAGTCCAATTTTCACAGCCATTCTGCAACGATGTCGCAGTGTTGTGAATATCAATTGGCACGAACCAGAATAGAAGTAGGATTAATGAAGACAAACACCGCTGTGGTGGCTGAATGGTTATAGCAGCGGCGCCTAAACGTTGCCGATGAAGGAATTTAGCAGTTCCCGAAATGGATCTATACAACGAGCTTTGGCAGTTGTCTAATTTTTTCTTCTTCTATTCTAATTTAAAATTTTTCAATTAAGAAAAAATTTATCATAACAATAATAATGATAAAAAATTATTGTTAGGCCTTGAGCTCGATCGAACCCGCGATCATAAATTGATTTAAATATATAGTTCAACTCTATATATTTATGAATGTAGGGTCTATATATAAGTTGTTTTTTTATTTATATAATACTTTTACTTGTTCTTACTTGTGATTTCTCAATTTTTTTTAAATAATTAAGTTACCTTTTTTAAATGAAAATTTTGGAAGTTATCAAAATAAGAAAATTTTGTTAGAATATAAAATTTTGTTAAACGAATTAATATTTCAAAATAATTCAATAAAAATTTATAGAATAAATAGTTATTATAATTATTCTATACCCACTATATAGTTTCCTTCAAAAAATTTAAATTTATATTTTCTTTATTTCCAAAAGACACTCAGAAATAAATGTACAAATTTAACGCAAAAATGATTTCTTGACAAAACTTGTGATTCGTATGATTCTATCCGCGACCCGGGTTATTCTCCACAGACAAGCAAGTTATTAACTAGAACTAGTGAATCTGAAAGATATCCAGCAAAAAATTTAAACTTGACCCGTCGTTACAAAATGGAGTTCTGCAGTTTTTTTATGATTTTAAGAAGTAAGTACAATTTAATATTTGCAGTCTAGCACACTTTAACCGAACTCTTAACACAGATTATTGATGATAAGCTCATGGCAGGCACGATAAGTGCGCAAATGCGTATATTGTGATGCACGCCTAAAAGGCAGTAAAAAGATTACTTCGAAACTTCATAAATCACCTGCGTATAAAACACCCGGAAAAGCATGCGGGGATTAAGCACTCAAGCCGTACAGCAACTTCATTGGGTGGGAAAAGCTTTGACGAAAAAGTGATGAGCTATATCATTGATACGGCATCACCACTCTCAACCGTGGAGAGGGAATCCTTCCGAAAAATGTTGAAGGAACATCGCTAAAGGTGATAAGTCGTCCAAAATTAATGAGCAAACTAGACGAACGATTTACAAAAATGTTTGGTATAATAAAAGAGCTCATATCGACAAATAAGTACCTTTGTACGACGGCCGATATATGGTCTTCAAGCAAAAAACTTTCTTCGGGTAAACCTGCCATTGGTTGGATGACAAATTTAACAGGAATTCGGTAGCACTAGCGTGTAAAAGGTTTGGGGTACATAACCACATACGCATACATGAAACGATTGGTAGGTAGGTTGAACTGGCCGGTCCATGAGGACCTCACATAGACTGATTGAGTCCGTAGTGTTACCAGAAGTTTGTTTTAACGACCAAACTGAAAAACCCTATCAAAAACCAGGACCTATGTTATAAAATAACTCCGTCCTCTTAGCAAATACTAGAAGCTTCCTAGGACTTAAGCCACTTGCTGCTTCTAGATCTGACAGCTGTATCACTCCTAATAGCTGGAGTCTTAGCCTGGCAAGTGCAGGGCACGAGCACAGAACGTGCTCGATCGTTTCCTCCTCCAACCCGCACTTCCTACATCTGCTATCACTGACCAAGCCTAGTTTAAAGGCATGTGACGCCAGAAGGCAGTGTCCAGTCAGAATACCCGTCATGAGTCTACAGTCCTCTCTTTTTAATGATAGGAGCAACTGTGTTAGTCTAAGGTTGTAAGACCTACACATAATCTTCGACACTTTACAGCCCCGCGCTTGAACCCACGCCTTTCCCGCTTGGTCGATCATGTGCACCTCTCGCCTTCGCTTAATCTCGCCCAATCTAATTGGGACATCTACGGAGCAAGCTTCAAGGGATGCGCCCTTTTTAGCTAGTTCATCCGCTTTTTCATTCCCATCTATTCCCATATGCCCTGGGACCCAATATAGATGTATGCTTCTCCCTGTCCCGATTCTCTCCAGAGACTGCTTACACTCTAACACGCATTTAGATGCTGTGCTATGCGAGATTATTGCCTTAATTGCTGCTTGACTGTCAATATAAAAGTTAACACGGTTGCAGCTTAAGCTATTCTCTTCCAGGGTTTCTACTGCTTTGGTTACGGCTAATATTTCCGCTTGGAAAACGCTACAGTAATCCGGCAGCCTGTAGGATCTACTTATTTCCGGATCAGCGCAGTATACCGCAGACCCTACTCCTTCCACTACTTTGGAACCATCGGTGTACACATGTATCGCCTCGTCCGCCATTTGCGCACCCTTGCGCCAACCGTCCACCTCTATTGTGGCCTTAAGATCTCCCTCGAAGCGCAGATAGGGAATCATGTAGTCTGTTCGTCTTGTGATTGATGACGCTATACTACTATGGCCATATGGTCGGCGCTCAAGCTGCCCCGAAGCACCGAGCCTGGTTGCGGTCGTTAACGCTTTGTTCTTTGCTACCAGGTCTACAGGTGGGATGTGCAAATGGCATACAGTGCAGCCGTCGGGGTTGTTTTCAGGGCTCCCGTAATGCTAAACATCGATAGTCTGCATACCCCCTCTAATTTTTTGAGGTATGTTGTTTTTTGTGTGGCTTTCCACCAAACAAGAACTCCATAGTATAGAATAGGGCTTACAATCGCTGTAAAAACCCAATGAGAAAGAGAGGGCGATAGGCCCCACGTACACCCCAGCATTCTTTTACATGCGTAGAGTGCCGTTGAGGCCTTCTTGACCCTCTCCTCCACGTTGAGCTTCCATGACAGCTTACTGTCTAGGATGATTCCTAAATATTTTGTGCAAGGTTTCTCCTGTAAGGTCACCCCTCCTAACTTAGGCCTGGTCCAATTTGGGACCTTGTACCTCTTTGTAAACAAGACCATATCCGTCTTCTCCGCATTGACTTTCAACCCGACATTAGATGCCCAGGTATGAATATCGCGAAGCGCCCGATCCATCAAAGAACTAATCGTTGGAAGGCACTTTCCACTTATGACAATTGCAACGTCATCTGCGTAAGCCGTAAGTTTTACGGGTCCCTCATCGAATTGCCTGAGCAGTTGGTTGATGACCAGCGTCCACAGCAGAGGTGATAGCACCCCTCCCTGCGGCGTGCCCCTGTCCACTGATTTCGTGGCCTCGTACAATCCCCATTGTGATGTAATCTTTCTGCAATTTAAACATGCAGCCGATCCATCTGATTAAGGCAGGATGTACTTTAATGTAATTAAGACCATCCATAATCGCCCATTTTGCAACATTATTGAAAGCCCCGGCAATGTCCAAGAAGACTCCTAGAGCATACTCCTTATATTCCAGGGATTTCTCTATGCTTATTACCACCCTATGCAATGCGGTGTCTACCGACTTGCCTTTGGTGTACGCATGCTGTGTTGTGGAGAGCAGCTTTTCATCCACGTTGGACTTTATGTACACATCTATCAGCCTCTCAAAGGTTTTGAGCAGAAATGATGTTAAGCTAATGGGTCTATAGTCTTTGGAATACATGTGACCGATCTTCCCCGCCTTTGGTAGAAAAGCTACACGAGCAGTTCTCCAAGAGTGCGGTACATGATTCAGTCGTATGCACCCATCGAATATTATTTTAAGCCATTCCACGACCGCCCTACTTGAGACTTGTAGCATGGCCGGGAATATACCATCTGGGCCCGGCGATTTAAACTTAGAAAACGTCTTCACTGCCCACTCGATCTTGGTATCGGTCACCAAGCCCGGCACTACTAGCTCCGTGATCGGAGTGTGAGTGATGTCTGCTGGCTCCTCTAAACCGTCTCCCGATGGGAAATGTGTATCGAGAAGCACCTCAAGGGATTCCTCACTATTACGTGACCATTCCCCGTTCTCTTTCTTTATTAGTCCCTGGACTATGTTTCCCTTTGCTAGGACTTTTTTCAACCGTGCTGTTTCGCTGGAGCACTCTATGTCCGTACAGAAACTTTTCCATGAGTTTCTCTTCGCCCTGGTAATTTCACGCTTGTAGATCCTCAGTAGATCCCTGTACTCGTCCCGACACGCTTCGCTTTCCGCGGTCTTTGCGAGCTTAAACATTTCTTTAACCTGTCTTCTTAGAAGACTCAGCTCATTGCTCCACCATGGCGGCTTTGCTTTTCCTCTGAATCTTCTTAGAGGGCAAGCTTTGTTATACGCAGTCATAAGCGTCCTTGTTAGGAATTCATTCGACTCTTCCAGTTCCTCTACATTAGCAACCTCTTTGGGTTGTCCCAGTTTTGTTTCTACATGTTTCTGGAATTTAGTCCAGTTCGTTGACCTAGGGTTTCTAAAGGTTCCTCCCTTCTCTACCCTCTTTAGGGGATGTTGAAGCTGATATACGCATGGTCGGAGAAGGATGGTCTATCAAGAACCATCCAATCATACCTTGATATATCACGCTCGGAGCTCAATGTAATATCCAGAACATTGCTGGATGTTGGACCAATGTATGTAGGGACATTTCCCCTGTTGGCTATCTGCAAATTGGTTTGCAGGATGTAACAAAACAGAGATTCGCCTCTCTCGTTCGTATCTGCTCTTCCCACGCATGTGGTGCGCATTTGCATCTGCGCCTATGACCAACCGCCCTTTGCGCCCTTCCTCCTGTACTAGCCTTTTGCACTCCATCGGTGGGACCTCCGCAGCATGGGCCATGTAGCAGGACGCCAGGATAAATGCCTGCTTATTCTTTTGCTCAACGGCCACCGCTACGAGATCCTCAGTGGTGTAATTAGGCAGCATATATGAATGCAGCTGTTTCCTTACCATTACTACAGCTCGCACTCGTCCTTCCGTTTGCGCGTAGTAAACGCCAAACCCGCGCGCGCTAAGTCCAGAAACCTTTCCTCCCGATGAGAGCCACGGCTCCTGGATCAGCGCCACGTCAAACGAACCCTCCTCAAGGGTTAGGAGGAGTTCGCTCGACGCCACTTTACTGTGTTGGAGGTTTATCTGTAGGACTCGCAGCACCATTGGGCTGTTTGTCCCCCCTCCAGCACCTTCGTCTTGACGTCGTCGTCCTCCCCTTGCCCTTTTGGTTTAGAGTATTCGAGGCCCCCTTCAGCCTCTCGTGACTGTTGTGCAGGGTGTTCCTCTGTGCGAGTCACAGCACCATTTAGCGGTTGGTCCTCTTCTAGCACGTTCGTGGTGACGTCGGGGACCTCCACCTGTCTTTTTTCCCTTAGGCTTTGAGGTCCTTTTCGACTTCGCCCACCTCTAGCGTGTTAGGGTTTTTATCCTCGGGACTTCTTTTCCTGAGTCGCATGTAAATTTTGCCAGTGCCAAAGGACATTTTACCAAGCTGCGTGTACAAAATATCCTCCGCCTGCTTGTTTATTTGGAAGATGTAGAACTGACCATCCTCGGTAGGCCGAGATACAGTAAGTATCTTCCAATCCTGTGTCGGTATGTTCGGATTCTGATTCTGCAGAAGTCGCAGTGTATCCTCCGACTTCATCACGCTGGTATCCATACCTTAACTTTTGGTACCGTGTGGATTTGCGCTTTATCCACCACCTCAAACCGCGCGTTCGTGCCTTGCCTTTGGAGGTTTGGAACCACTTCCTCCAGCCACTGCAAGCTCGCGATGTTGTCGCACGCTATCATCTTCACACCGTTATACCATCCCCCCGAATCAAAGGTTGGAAGGGGCTTACTTGGTTGTTCCCGCATCATCTTAAGCATTAAGCTAATAAGCTCCCTTTCCACAGATCTCCACCTTTCAGTAGTCATTTGTCCGAAAGGACTGCTACGATCAACCAGCGCCACAGTCAGTGACTGCTTTGCCACATCACTCATCTTCTCGGGAAAAGTCAGGAGTCTTAGTGTTATCTCCCTTTGGCACCTCCGAGAAAGCCGGAGTCTTAGCGTTAACTCCCTTTAGCGCCTCCGAGAAAGCCGGAGTCTTAGCGTTATCTCCCTTTGGCTTATCTCCTACTTCCTTAATTGGAACTACCCTCTGACTCGCAGCTTTCGAGGTATTTGCTACCTCGCTATTGGAGCCCATCTGTCTTACAGCTTTGGGCCTACTTGTCTTGTCTATGCGACTGCCCTGCCTCGCGGCTCTAGGACTGGGTCCTTTCTGCCTCTTGAAAGCAGGCTTATCGTCTTCCGCCGAACGCTGCCTCTTCATTCTGCCATTCGACGCTTCTTCCTCCTCGTACCGGTTGCAGAACCGAGGGTTTCTCGCAGCAAACCTTTTGAACTGCCTTCGACCTACTTCTACCGCTTCATGGGCCCATTCCAAGCGCTCGATCTCCACTTCTGTTGGGTCGACCACTGCTCCCAAGCGTTGAACAATTCTTAGTGCTGCACGGTACTGCGAGAGAGCTCTTTTACTTCCTCTGCTCCGTACCCTTCTCCACTCTTCTACTCCGTTTTCATTTGTGTGCTTCTCCAACACGGAGCTCATTGAATCAGCACTACTCTCGCTCCCCGAGTCCGACGCATCGCTTAATTCGTATTTGTCGTCCTTGGATTGCGACTCAGTCCTCCTCTTTACATCGTCCTTATTACAGTCAGTTAATGAGTCGTTCATCTTGGTCGACCACCTGCCCGACAAGGCGGGCTCAGCGGTCCAGTATTATATACGGGGAAAGAACAGTCCGCCACAGCAGCGCCCCTTGCTGTGGTAAGGCCATTAATACTTCCCGAGTGGCCCGGTATCGGGAAGGCTCCGTTCGAATACAGCCGAATTTATCCCCTGGCTGCAAATCGTCCAATAGGCACGGTCCGCATAACACCCTGGATTAGGGGGTTGGCAGTTCTTGGTCACCGACATCCCTCCGCCCTCGTATGAGGCGAAACGGCGTAGATGTCAGTCCTAACCAGCTCCGCCTCATAGTCGGGCGCTACGGAGTTCGGCTAAGCCCTCACACCAACGACAAGGTCCCTACCCTAGTGATGGACATGAAATGATAGCAGATATAAATAATAATTTCAGTCTGGTATCATCAAAAATTGTGGGGACCGTCACAGACAATGGGTCGAATTTTGTAAAGGCTTTAAAAGAGTTCGGCATGTGTAACTTGAAAAAAAAATCTATTTAGCCAAAAACTTCATTTATTTAAAGGAAGTGGCGAAAAAGTTGGAGCACAAATTAATTTTACGATTTGAATCATAAGTTAAGCTATCTGAAGAAAACCATGACGCCATTGTTGCAGCTTTTTTTGCCCTAGCATAAAGCTCAGATGGTGTAAAGCCTTACAAGCTATATCAGTACTACATTGTCCACCGCAGATATGTACAAAAATCACTGAAGCAACTCGTCACGCAAGAACGCACATGGAGATCGAATTTGGAAATCCCAGGCCGACTGATGCACAAACAAATGATTTATTTTTTGACTTTGAAACTCTTTATTAACCCTCATTTTTTTTAAATATATGAGCTATTCGAAGAAATAGGCCATGATCAACCATCACCATTACGATCACCTAACTTTGGCAAAATGGTTGAAGAAGAATGTTACAGGTATCTTAATGATACATCAACAGATTTCAATATACTTTAGAGTTATCCTCTTATGAAGGCCTATCACTTAAAATGAATACGCCCTTAGCTTCCTCCGACCCAGAAGAGTGTTTATTTCCTTAGCAGGCATTGTTTATAGTCTTAGAAGGCAATCAATGATGGACTTTTCGTTTGAAAAGCTAGTACTAATAAAGGCAAACAAAAAACTACTTTAATATTTTTAGCTGTTTTACAATTTATACTTATTTAATATGTTGTTTTACTTCTTGTTGCTTTCTAATAAGAATTTTACTCATATTCAATAAAAATTTTATAGCAGATGTTGTACATTTGATTTTCCATTTATGAATCAAACTGACATATTTTACAGGTCTGATTTGAAGTGTAATACTACGTTACATCATGTTTTTGTCATAACTTACTTTAGATAAGCGATAGATTAAAAAAGTTGAAACAATTTTTATGTTATGCTGTTTAAAGTTAGTAGTTATAGTAAAAAAATTTAATCAATATACTTAAAAAATTCAAGTTTTATAAAATGTTAAGAGTGTTTGTGTAAAATTAGAGAAGCACCATATCCATATAAACCTCATGAATAAAAAAATCTTTGTAACGAGTCAATCGGTCAATCAAATAACCTTATTGTTTTATGTTATAAAAACACAACACTGTTTACATGCAACTCTGTGCGAATACCATTGTAATACTACTCTGTACATATCGTATGTTTTTATGTATATCGCAACCCTGACAATCACTTGTCATCGCTTCGCAAATATTTTCAGTTGTTCATTTTATTCATTCAGCCACTGGCTTCTGACGAGTGCGGTTCTCGTCCGATATTGCTTCGGACAGTCCAAACTAATACATTTAAAGCTAAGCTGAAAGTATTTGCATACATATTTTCTGTATATGTTGTAATTTGACTTTGTGTTCAATAAAGTGTCAGTGGACACATGTACAATCTGAGAAGCAAGAATAATTTAGATTCTTCATTGGCGCCCAACTTAGTGGCTACGAACCACTCCAATTGTAACTCACCGCAAAAAGCAAGCATGGCTACGTTTTCACCAGAACAGTTTACACAAATTTTAGCTGCAATATCAAACGGTAAAAGTAGCGGATCTTTTACGCAATGCACTTCACGTTTTCGCGGACAACGGGACCCTGCAGCGGTTGAAGAATTTATAACCGCTATAACGGTGTATAAAGACATCGAAAAAATTTCCGACAACGATGCTTTGCGCGGTATGCCACTACTACTCGAGGACTACGCTGCAACGTGGTGGATTGGCGTGAAAGAGTCCGTGCCTACGTTTGATGCTGCGATAGAATTAATTCGCTCAACATTTTCGCCACCAACTCCTGATTGGAAAATATTTTTAAACTTCTTCGAACAAAGACAACAAGTGCGTGAACCTAGTGACAGCTTTATTTGCAAAAAGCGACTGCTATTCTCTCAGTTGACTAACTCCGTAAGTGAAATTGTACAATTGAACATGGTTTACGGCCTCTTATCAGTCAAGATCAGAGAGCGCGTTCATCGTGAAGCGTTTACAACATTCGACGAGTTGATAGCACGTTGCCGGGATGCAGAAATATTTTTAGCTGAAGTAAAGCAGCTCATGCCAGCTGTGAAGGAAAAGTCTGAACATGCGGAAGTACCGAAAAGGTGTTCATTTTGTAGACTACGAGGCCACAACGCAGATGTTTGCTTCAAGAAAAAGAAGGAGCAACAGTCGCAACAGGCACAGCAGTCACAACAACAAACTAACGCAGCAAGTACAAGCACAGGTGTGCCGCAAATCAAGCGTGGCGCCTCGTTCTCATGTTACGGCTGTGGTGCACCAGGCGTTTACCGTGCAAACTGTCCAAAATGTAGTGGACACAACAAGGAGAGCCCACAGTATCTACCTATAAACAGCGTATCCACTACCATTGTTGGAAGAGCAATTCCATCCGTCCAATTTGAGATGTTCGGAATGCAAGGTGAAGCATTATTTGATACTGGAGCGAAAACCAGTGTAGCTAGCGCTCACCTAAAGAAAATAATGACTAGCAAAGGGTGTGTGTTTCAGGATGTGTTGGCAGATGTCACGTTGGCAGATGGAACAACTACTTCGCAAAAGGTATTGTCCACCATATGTGACATAACTATCGGTAACCGGCAACGAAAGATACGAATGATATCACTTCCTAACGCTAAGAAAAATCATACTCTCATAGGGGCAGACTTTTTGGAACAAGCTGGTATAGTGTTGAATTTGGCACAGCGCTTTTGGTATTTTGAGGGTGAACCTAAGATAAAGTACGACTTTGCGAAACCTAAACCAGGTAAACTACCGTATGCTATGGACATAGCTGGGGCACATGTCGTAACAAGCTATTTACAGTCACCTTGCACTAAAACCACAAACGAACTTTCGAACTTCATATGCTACGTCGAAAAGTATGCCGCAAGCCAGACTACTCCTGACTCACCAGAGATTTGTAGAGAGAGTAACTACGGTCCAGCAGTAAAGAATAAACGAGCGCGCTCAAACGACTATTCACCAACCGTCGTTCAAAACATCTTTAGAAACTCAATACCTGTCGGCGAAACCACGCCTGAGAGCTCTTCTCGTTTGTTCGCACCTCCAATTAAAGCAAGAGCCACGAGTGATGAGTTCACCAAATTTTGTGATGACAACTTTTTTCCAATAAATTCTTTGGATGTAAATTTTCAGACGGCCAAGAGCTGACTGTGGCAGAAAAGACGAAGTGGATGCATTGCTATCCGAACACGCCGATATTTTTAAGGAACCGACTTCTGCAACAACATTTGCAATACACAGAATCGACACAGGCGAACACCCTCCAATCGCTTTGCCACCGTATCGCTTATCACCTCAACGTAAAGAGTTACTAAAAATTGAACTCGACAAAATGCTGAATGCTGGCATAATAGTACACTGTGAATCACCTTGGGCGTCCCCAGTGGTCCTTATACCCAAGAAATCAGGTGGTATACGAGTGTGCATCGATTATAGAGAGTTGAATGCTATCACCAAACCAGATAGGTATCCGTTACCACGAATTGATGATTTATTGCATGAAGCGAAAGTCACGAAATACATGTCAACGTTAGATTTACAAGCGGGATACTGGCAAGTTGGTATGAGAAACGAGGACCAAGACAAAACTGCTTTCGTTACGCCGTTTGGGATGTACAAATTTACGCGAATGCCTTTTGGCCTGCGCAATGCACCAGCGACCTTTCAGCGATTGATAGATCGCCTTAAGATCGCGTTATGTGACATAACGTTAGTTGCGTATTTGGACGACATTATTTTATGTTCCAAGAGTTTTGCGGAGCACTTAGATGATCTTAGAAAGCTTTTTGATCGTCTGAGGCAATTTGGTCTTAAGGTGAATCGAGAGAAATGCCGTTTTGCCTGTCAAGCTGTGAAGTAATTTGGGTCACATATTAACACCTGATGGTATCAAAGTTGATCCAGACAAAGTTTCAGCCATATCACTCCGCAAGCCTCCGAGAAACGTGAAGGAGTTATTATCGTTTCTACAAGTGTGCTCGTGGTACAGACGTTAGTTAAGCTATAGGATGGTACTCACAGATTTGCTTGGATAGGCTTTTATGGGAATGGCCTCTTGACGGTTGTTTACGGATGCACTGGCTTGGCACGGCGATGATGGCGCCTTGGCGGCGGTGACGACGATGAGCTGGTCGCGGTGTTGTGGTGACGACAATACAGCGGCGGTGACACACGCCAGTCTCTTCGTGAAATGGATGGCGTTACGTTGAATATGTCCAGCAATGTGTAGTTGCTGACACTCTGCACTTTGCACACCTCTAAGATGGCGACTACTCCTCAAGCACAATGAAAGACACTTTTAAATTCGTAAGGAACACTCCTTTTCATTAATTTATACGGCCTTTATAAAGCTTACAAAATGTTTAGTATCCCATTCAATGGATATAACAATATAATGATTTGTAGATCAAACAAAAAAAAGTTGGCGAAAGACTCTCGATGAGTTTTAACAAAGACTTTGTTAAGCAGCAAGCAAGCGACGAGGTATTTTCGCACACTTATTTAGCGCGATATACCAATATAGGGCTGATTTCCTGTAGCGATAATAATTCACAAACCGCAGGAAACTATATTGTAGAATATTTTATAATTACTAGAGCGAAAACGAGATATTTTATAAATCTTTATGATTTGCAAAAAAACCGCGCACAAAAAGGTTGAAAATATAATTTTTGGCGACCGAATTATTGAGCAAGGATGACAACGAATGATAATAATTTTTTTCAATAACCAAAGGTGGTGGTTTATTGACAGGTTGGCGATCATGCCATCTCGCCATCCTGTATTTGCGGCGAATTAAATTTGGTGGATTTTGCGCGATGGAGGCTGCCACACGTCCATGAGGAGACCCAATGGGAACTTTAAAGGTAGATGCAATGCATTGATTCTAGGGATACTTCAATATAAAAAATACAATTCAATAATCGAATACAATGCAAGATACGGGTTATATATAAATTCATAGATATTCGATACAATACAATTCATTAATCGAATATAATACCAAGTACGGGTTAAATATATAAATTCATAGAACTACGTATAAAAAGGAGAGAGATGGGACGGATGACAGCCTACACCGCGTAACCATCCTGGGCCGCCTAGGCGCACTAAGCGCCTAATGTGTGCTTCAGCTCCTGCAAGGCGCGTACTGCTTCCTGGATCAGGATTTTTCCCACCTTCGTTTTGTATGTGGCGGTGCGCAAGCCGGTCGCGGTGCACCGGATGGTACGCTCCCCGACGCTGCGTCGCGGGGTTGGATGCGCGGTAGGCGGGCGCCGAGGCGACCTCGCAGGCTGCTGTTGACGACGACGGCGGTGATGTGTAGCGACGCGACGGCGTGGTTGTGGATGAGACTCCTCTTCGGTGGGTGCTTGGCGGCCTCCGGTGCCGCCGTGTAGCATGGTGTGGTGGAAGCCCCCGCAGTCCCGGCATCGTTCAGTAGATGTGCATTGGTTGGTCCGATGCGATAATGCCAAACAGTTGCTACAGAATTGGTGTGCCTTGACTATAACCAACCGCTGATGCGTGGGCATTGCCTGAAAGAGAGGGCACAACATAGCGCGTGATGCTGCAAACAGAGACGACATTTGCGGTAATCAGCCACCGCGGGGGTGATGCGACGTGTCGGGGCTGCGGGTACTACGACTCGCGATTCCAGAGAGCGACGTGGTGTGGGAACCGGAGGGCGCTGACGATCCATCTGTGAAAGGAGAGGATATGAGTGCACATTAGTGGTATGTCTGAGAGGAATCGCCAGATTAGAGACTGATTGTGAGAGATACGGGATGGTTCAGATATGTTCTGAGATGGTGTCAATCTTTAGTCTTAGTGGACTGTAGTTAGGTCGGGAGATGATAGGGAACCATGCGAGGTTGAATTAGGTTCCGCTGGTGGCAGGAAACACAATTTTGTGATAGGCCTGGTGAGCACACCGTTTTGTGTGCGTACGTCGACTACTCGGATATGGACGTCTCTTCCTATATGGGTGTCTTCCACGCGTCCTAGGCGCCATTCGGTAGGGGGTAGGTTGTCTTCCTTAATGACGACTAGATCGCCGATTTTAGGGGGAGGTTGAGCGGTTTGCCATCGATACCGCTTATGTAACTCCATGAGATAGTCATTCTTCCAGCGTTTGCTGAATTGGTGATGTAAAACTTTCAACCGGTCCCAACGGTTGATCATAGAGAGGTGTTCATAGTTCGGCTCGGTGATGGCGAGGAAGGGTGCGCCTCGGAGAAAATGACCAGGTGTGAGGGCGGTGAGATCCGCTGGGTCCTGAGAAAGCAGGGAGATAGGACGAGAATTGAGAACGGCCTCGATACGAATTAATAGAGTCGAGAATTCTTCAAAGGTGAAGCTGTGTGTTCCGGCGACCCTTTTAAGATGGATTTTAAAGCTTTTGACGGCAGATTCCCATAATCCGCACATGTGGGGTGCGCCGGGGGGGTATAAATTTCCAATCGATGCCTTGTGGCGCATACCTTTGGACAATATCTGTCGAGACTTCGTTGAGGAAGGTGACGAACTCTACTTCGGTAGCTCGCTTAGCACCAATGAATGTGGTGCCGTTGTCGCTCATCATTTGTTTCGGGTACCCTCGACGCCCTACAAACCGGGCGAAGGCAGCGAGAAAAGCCTTACTGGTGAGATCCGAACACAATTCCAAATGGATCGCTTTGGTGGTGAAGCAAACGAAAACGGCCACATAGCCTTTTACCAGTGTTGTAGATCGGAGCATCGAAGCTTTTATTTGGAAAGGACCGGCGAAGTCTACGCCAGTAGTAGTGAAGGGGGGCGCGAAAGTGCATCGTTCGGGGGGTAAAGCTGCCATTATTTGGGATTGCATTTGTCGCTTACGGATAGTGCAGACTTTACATTGGAAAATAAATTTTTTCAGCTGAGGTTTGAGTCGTGGGGTATAGAATTCCTGCCTCATAGCTTGTTGCAGGAGGCGGACGTCCGCATGGAGGAAGATCTCATGCAGAAACCTTATATAAAGTGTAGTAACTCTAGCCTTTTCGGGGAGAATGATGGGATGACACTCATTGTAAGTCATGTCGGCGTTTACTAATCTTCCGTTGGCACGGAGAATCCCATTTGTATCGGAAGGGGTCAAGTGCCAGTAGGGGACTTCGCTTTCCGATTGGTTTTGAATTTTCGAGGGAGGCTCTATCGGAAGCGAAGAATCTCGACTGAGTCAAGCTCAGCAGACGGGTTTTCGCGCGCATGACGTCGGCGTAAGAGAGGGCGGGATCGTTAGGGGTACGATTGCCTCCTACAGCATTTCTCAGCCGTGTTACAAATTTCAACATGTACGCTGTTACGCGTAGGGCGCGGGGATAGGAGGAGAACCGTTCCAAGAAGTCTTCCGACTCTTCCGCTGCATGCAGTGATTCGACTGGGCGAAGTTCGGGGGTTACAATATTTCCGACCGTTGGTGTTGGCCAGTCCTCGGGGGGTCGGGAAAGCCACTCTGGACCATTGCACCATAGCGATGAGTTAGAGAGATCGTCGGGGCTGCATCCTCTGGTTCCAAGATCCGCGGGGTTGTCTTTCCTTCGCATATGTCGCCAAGGGACATTTCCAACGAGGTCTATGATCTGCGCTGTTCGGTTAGAGACGTATGTTTTTCCACGAGTGGGGTGGCTTTTCCAACCAGGCTAGCACGATTTCCGAATCGGACCACATGATTAATTTTTTTTGGCTTAGGCCGAGATGGGGTTGGACTACTGCGACTAATTTGGCTAATAAGAGCGCTCCGCATAGCTCCAGGCGTGGCAAACTAATGGTTTTGAGAGGGGCCACTTTGCCTTTGGACACTATAAGGTGAGAGTGGACCTGAGTACCGACGGTACTTCTTAGGTACAGGGTTGCACAATAAGCGTTTTCTGAGGCGTCGCAGAATCCGTGGAGCTCAACATATTGATCGGGCGTAAAATTCATCCATCGGGGTATACGGATGGCTGAGATAGAGGGAAGATTTTGAGAGAACTGCGCCCATTTGGCTATACGGATGGGTTTAACCTTCTCGTCCCATTCGGTCCCGTCTAAACACAATTCTTGCATGAGCATCTTCGCTTGGATCATTATGGGCGTCAGCCACCCTGCGGGATCGAAAAGTTTCGCAATGGAGGAGAGAATTTGCCGCTTCGTGGCTGCAGTGGATGCCGGATTTGAGTCGACGGTATACGAGAATGTATCCGTTAGGGCGTTCCACTGGATGCCTAGGGTCTTGGCGGTGCTAGTCTTTTCGAACTCGAGAAAGTTTGTTTCCAGCAGATCAGTTTTTGATATTTTTTGGAGGATGTCGGGATGGTTTGCCGTGATCTTTTTTAGGGGAAAGCCGGCTGAGTTGAGAGCGTCTATAGTCTCTGTTAGGGATTGCTCGGCTGATTGGAGATCTTGACTGCCAGATAAAATATCATCAACATACGTCTCGGATTTTAGTATTGGGGTTGCGCGTGGATGGGAATCGGCTATGTCTTTCGGCAGCTCATGTAGAGTGCGAATAGCCAGGAAAGGCGCGCAGTTAACCCCGAAGGTGACCGTTTTCAATTTGTAGTCCTTTATTGGACTGTGTTCGGGGGTTCGGAATATTATCCGTTGGTAGTCTCGGTCATCGGAATGCAAGAGAATTTGGCGGTACATTTTCTCGACGTTTTGAGAGAGTACGTTCCATGCCGTGGAACTGTCGTAGGGCTGCAGTACGGGATTGACCTAGGTCGATATCGTTCGGGAATGTTGATTTAAAGGGGAGCCGAACCATATATCAACCGTCATCCATGCGAGTGGTTGTGCTTTGATAAAAGTCTTCGCACATTTTATCTTCTGGGGTTTCCACTCGCACTCTGGGTATTTCTTCGATTTCCCAGAATTGTCTTAGCTGTTCATTCAGCTGGACATTCGTCACTTCCCACGCTTGAGAGGAGTGTGATCCGACCTTTTCGGGGGTTTGGCCACTTATTATCCAGCCAAATATCGTGTTTTGTGCTAGCAGTGTGGGCGAGATCTTTTCTATGCCATTTAGCATGATTTGAGGGATGAGATCGCTGCCTAACACCAGATCGATTTGGGACGGATTCTGTGAATTCTGGTCTGCTAGCTTGAGGTGTGACCATTTACGTATTTGGGTCGTTATTTAGCCTGATTTTTGGGAGTTGCCTCGTAAGCCGCGGTAGCACTATTGCCTGGGCCTTTATTTTCACCTTGTGGTCATTTGAGACTAGGGTCAGTGAGCATAGCTTCTTGGAGGTTTGTACTACTCCGCCTCCCATTCCCGATATTTCAAATAGGGAGTGGGTATATGGGAGGCCTAGCTTGATTTGAGCTTTCGACGAGATGAAGCTACGCTCTGACCCTTGATCCACTAAGGCTCTGAGCCTGAAGCAGTCCCCTCGGTGTTCTATGGACACTATCGCTGTGGGGAGAATGATCTTGATATCATTTTCTGCATGCAAAGATTGGATGCGGGCAGCGTTTGAGGTGGTGGGAAGTTCCTCGTTGGTATCTGTGTTGGCAATGTCCTGACTAGTTGCTACTTGAGCTGTTGTTTTCCGGGGGCCATTGGTTTTATGAGACACTGCGGCGTCGTGAAGGGTGGAGTTGTGGCGACCTTGGCAGTAGAGGCACGTTCTTGTGCTTGTGAAATCTTTTAAGAGGTGGGTTTGGGACAGGCAGTTTTCGCATAGATTGCTTTCTCTCACGAATTTCTTCCGTTCAGGGATTGCCAGCTTTTTGTAATGCAAGCAGCTTTGTAGCGTGTGGGAGTTCTGCTTGCACATTCTGCAGGCGTATACTTTTTGATGCTCGGCCACATGAGCATTTGTACGATTTTGGGAGTAGTTGTTGTTCTGCGGGGGGTTGCGGCTTTGGTTAGGGGTTTGAGCCTGCCTGAACTGGGGATTGTTTTGAATTGAGGGAGGCTTTGAGAAATTGGTGGAGGGTGGATTATATCGGGATTTGGCTGGTCGCCATTGATCCACCCTTTCCACTATCTCGTAGCGAGTAGTCAGAAACTGCTCCATTTGGGACCAGTTCGGTAGGTCTCTTCTAGAGCTTAAGGATTGCTTCCAAAGCGCAACCGTATTTTCCGGGAGTTTTGAGGTTACCAGATATATTAATATGGGGTCCCAACTATCTGTCGAGACTTGTTGGGTTGCTAATATCTGGAGACAGTTATTAACGGAGGATTGCAATCGCTGAATGTCTTCGCTGTTTTCAATCGGAATGGGCTTGAGGTTCATGAGGACTTTTATTTGATTGTCGACCAGGACTCTTTTATTTTCGTACCGGGATTTCAGAGCTTCCAAGCCAGAGCAAAGTTGTCATCGCTCAGTGGGAATTGCTTTACTATCTGGCCGGCTTTTCCTTGGGTCTTGTACCTGAGGTGGTACAGTTTTTGGGCGCTCGAGAATTTGGGGTGGTTGATATAGACCGCCGTGAACATCTCACGGAAGGACGGCCATTGATCATAACTCCCGTAAAAGACTCCGGTGTCACAGGCGGGTACTTTGAGGTGCATCCCGGAATTTTCTTGGGGAGTGGTAGTTGTAGCGGGGACGGGATTACTTAGTACCCTTAGCTAGAGCTGATCGCCTATTCTTGCCTTTGTGTCTTCATACGCTATAAGGCAGGCGCGGTATTTATTGAAGGCTGGGGCCTTAAAGTCGTCGGGAAGTTCGTTGTCATCTGACTCTACGACGGCGTCATATGCGCTTTGTACCCGTTCCCAGAACACATCGATATTTTTATCTTTTATTTTTAGGGATACCTCGGTGTTACCTTGGATGTCGGTTGTGCCGAGCCGAGCGCAGTAATCCGAAAAGAGATCCGTTTCGGATATAAATTTATTTTCGACCACGCTGCTTAATTTCACTTTAGCTATTTTGGGAATTTTGGAGATTGTGTTTATTTATACGGGAAAACCAAAGGGATAAGTTTTCCTATTGGTCGAGAGTGTGGTAGGCTAGGACGCAGTTAGACTCAATTGGGTTTAGTCTGGGATCAATTGGGATGACCTGCAGAATTTGCTGCTGGGTATTTCAAACTATGTGAATGTGGCTGAATTTTTTGCTGGGTATCGCAAATAATAATACAGATGTGGGGATATGTATTTAAATTATACCGCAAGGGACACAAGTATTAAAGGGCAATGAGCTAACTTTGTGCAAGTGCGTGTGGGATTTGCCTCGAAATTTTTAATGCCCCGCTTTTACGTACAGGTGTATATGGGGGTGAGAATGTATATATATATATATATATATATATAAATATTTTTGGAGGGAAATTATAATTCTGGCGGGAGAAATTTGGATTTGGCGGGAGCCACCAAAATTTTTTCGGGGGATATACTTAATATACGTACGTGTTTGTATATTGTTGAGAGGCTGGTTTCGTCAACGGCGACGAAGGACCATTAGTTAAGCTATAGGATGGTACTCACCGATTTGCTTGGATAGGCTTTTATGGGAATGGCCTCTTGACGGTTGTTACGGATGCACTGGCTTGGCACGGCGATGATGGCGCCTTGGCGGCGGTGACGACGATGAGCTGGTCGCGGTGTTGTGGTGACGACAATACAGCGGCGGTGACACACGCCAGTCTCTTCGTGAAATGGATGGCGTTACGTTGAATATGTCCAGCAATGTGTAGTTGCTGATACTCTGCACTTTGCACACCTCTAAGATGGCGACTACTCCTCAAGCACAATGAAAGACACTTTTAAATCGTAAGGAACACTCCTTTTCTTTAATTTATACGGCCTTTATAAAGCTTACAAAATGTTTAGTATCCCATTCAATGGATATAACAATATAATGTCGATATGCGGGCGCAATTATCGTGATTTGTAGATCAAACAAAAAAAAGTTGGCGAAAGACTCTCGATGAGTTTTAAAAAAGACTTTGTTAAGCAGCAAGCAAGCGACGAGGTATTTTCGAACACTTATTTAGCGCGATATACCAATATAGGGCTGATTTTCTGTAGCGATAATAATTCACAAACCGCAGGAACTATATTGTAGAATATTTTATAATTACTAGAGCGAAAACGAGATATTTTATAAATCTTTATGATTTGCAAAAAAACCGCGCACAAAAAGGTTGAAAATATAATTTTTGGCGACCGAATTATTGACCAAGGATGACAACGAATGATAATAATTTTTTTCAATAACCAAAAGGTGGTGGTTTTTTGACAGGTTGGCGATCATGCCATCTCGCCATCCTGTATTTGCGGCGAATTAAATTTGGTGGATTTTGCGCGATGGAGGCTGCCACACGTCCATGAGGAGACCCAATGGGAACTTTAAAGGTAGATACAATGTATTGATTCTAGGGATACTTCAATATAAAAAATACAATTCAATAATCAAATACAATGCAAGATACGGGTTATATATAAATTCATAGATATTCGATACAATACAATTATATAATCGAATATAATACCAAGTACGGGTTAAATATATAAATTCATAGAACTACGTATAAAAAAGGAGAGAGATGGGACGGATGACGGCTACACCGCGTAACCAGACGTTTTGTACCCGCCTTCGCAAATGTTGCAAAGCCGCTTTCACAACTGACGAAGAAAAATGTTAAATGGGAATGGTCGGATCAACAGCAGGAAGCGTTTGATGAACTGAAGCAGCTATTGACGACGACACCAATTTTAAAACAAGCAGATGAAAACTTGCCGTTCATCCTCAAAACCGATGCTAGTGGATATGCACTAGGAGCAGTCCTGATCCAGGGGGAGGGGCCAGATGAGCATCCCATAGAGTATGCAAGTAGATTGCTAACAAAAGCCGAGCAAAACTATTCCACAATTGAACGGGAAGCCTTGGCTATCGTGTGGGCTGTGCAGAAATTCCGAGGATATATTGAAGGCTCCGAGGTGAAGCTCATTACTGACCACCGGCCATTGAAGTGGCTGATGAAATTAAAATCTCCTACAGGAAGGCTTTCTCGTTGGGCATTATTGATACAGTCTTATAATATACAAATTGATTACAAGCCTGGAAGAACTAATGTCGTAGCAGATATGTTATCGCGGCCGCCATGTGAGGCCGAACACGTTGCTGAAGAACTCTGCGACATATGCTCATTCGAAATTGATCTCCCACGGTTAGGAGCAAAGCAGATAAGAGAAGGGCAGATAAGCGACCCAGATCTGAAGGCAATTATTGACTGCTTCGAAAATAAAACTGACGATGCGGTGCATTGGTCCAAAAGAGGTTACACCATGAACGATGGTGTATTGTATTGTTACAATGACGAAAATAGCGAGGACGCACAATTAGTCATCCCTACATCTGAGCGTTCGGCGATATTGGACCACTACCATAATAAAGATATAGCAGGTCACTATGGGATTGATAGAACGGCGAATAAGATAATGTCCCGCTATTACTGGCCTGGAATTCGTAAAGATATTGAAAGCCACGTGAAAAGTTGTATCGATTGTCAACGGTACAAAGTATCCAACCTGAAACCAATGGGCTTGTATCAAACTACGTCCAGTAAACAACGCTTTGAAACCATAGCTATCGATTTATTTGGGCCGTTGCCAGCAGATACTAATGGTATGCAGTGGATATATATAGTGGAGGATGTAGCGAGTCGTTGGGTGGAACTATTTGCGCTAAAAGAAGCCTCTGCTGAAATCTGTGCGAGAACGTTGATAGACGAAGTGTTCCTACGGTATGGCGTTCCAAGACGAATCATCAGCGACAATGGGGTACAATTTGTATCGGCAGTTATGCAGAAGCTAACGTTCTGTCTCGAAATAAGCCAAGTGTTTACTCCCTTGTACCATCCCCAAGCCAACCCCGTAGAGCGAAAGAATCGGGACCTGAAGACGCAGTTAGCAATTTTGGTAGGTAACCAACATCACACTTGGGCAGAAAGATTACCTGCCATTCGCTTTGCTATGAATACAACTCGATGTCAAAGTACTGGTTATACTTCGGCCTATCTTACATTCGGGCGTGAACTGAGGACGATTGACGATGTCCAGCATGATCTACGAGCCATCATACACTCTGAAAACTTTATCGCTGAGATTACTCCATATCTCGATACTCTGACTAAGGCATTTCAAAACGCTCGTGAATGCGAACAGAAACAACAAGATCACAATAAAGATTTAACCAATCCTCAAAGGCGTGAACAAGAAGGATTAGGAATTGGATCCAAGGTTCTAGTGACCACTCATGTGTTAAGCAATGCCGCTAAGGGCGTAACTTCAAAATTCGTACCACGACGAGATGGTCCTTATACCATCATTGGCAAACAGGGTTCCTCCGCATATGTTGTAGCTCATGAGGATAATCCACAATATCCTTTAGGTACTTATCATGCGTCGTCATTGACACCGTTCCAAAGTTCCAGCGCTATTCCTGAGAATCCAGTGAACATGATACGTCGTCGAGGACGTCCACGAAAGGCTACCAAGTAGGATACCTCATCGTGTCGATATCAGTATCCTAGGGGGAGACTGTAACGAGTCAATCGGTCAATCAAATAACCTTATTGTTTTATGTTATAAAAACACAACACTGTTTACATGCAACTCTGTGCGAATACCATTGTAATACTACTCTGTACATATCGTATGTTTTTATGTATATCGCAACCCTGACAATCACTTGTCATCGCTTCGCAAATATTTTCAGTTGTTCATTTTATTCATTCAGCCACTGGCTTCTGACGAGTGCGGTTCTCGTCCGATATTGCTTCGGACAGTCCAAACTAATACATTTAAAGCTAAGCTGAAAGTATTTGCATACATATTTTCTGTATATGTTGTAATTTGACTTTGTGTTCAATAAAGTGTCAGTGGACACATGTACAATCTGAGAAGCAAGAATAATTTAGATTCTTCATTTTTCATATAATTTTGTGAGCTTTATATGGTATATAAACTTAATAGACTTTTATAATTTTATATAATTTACCCCATTGTTTTCATGTTGACGAGGATTGGGAAGTATTCCAGGGTAATGTATAATTCTTATTTAATCATTTAATAATACCTTATTTGGTTGCTTATATATTCCATTATTTAATAGCATACATAATTCCTTCTTTAATTGGTTATATATTCCCTTATAAATCACCCATACAATTCTTGTAACAGTCACTTATATAATTGCTTATACCATCCATATTTAACCCTAGAACACACACCCAGAAAATACCACGTAAACACACACCCGGGATACGTTTGTACCCGGGACCTTATTTTGCGGTTTTTTTAATGCTTATTCAACCGATTTCTCTGATTTTTTTTTGAAATGTATATTTTAATATATAACAAGTATTTTGTCTTTTGTTTCATTTGAATATTCCTACTGGTTCCAGAGATATGGTCAAATAAAGTCAGGACATGCAACAGTGGATTTTTGTTTTTTTTGTTGTCCTGATAAATGCAAAACAAAATAATATAATTTATAATAATATGCTTGTAGTGTAACAACGAATACAAATTTTGCTTTTTATTTCATTGAAATATTCTACCTGTTTCAAAAGATATGTGCAAAAGGTCGCGCAAGGTATGGGTACGTAGGTAGCAAATACACTGGTATAACTGGTTTTTGTATTTTATATGCAGCTGCAAGGGTTGTTTTCACACGAGGTGTTGTTATAAATGCTGCCTGTTGATATATTCATTATTGTTTTGGTGCTCAAAAGTGTAAGAAGTGAAAATATAAGTGAAAATAAATATAACTGAAACTATAAACAAGTAAGGAAGGTTAAGTTCGGGTGTAACCGAACATCATACAGTTGAGAGCTATGGTGACAACATAAGGGAAAATAACCAGTAGGAAAATGAACCGAGGGAAACCCTGGAATGTGTTTATATGACATGTGTATCAAATGAAAGGTACTAAAGAGTATTTTATGAGGGAGTGGGCCATAGTTCTATAGGTGGACGCCATTTAGGGCTATAGCCATAAAGGTGGATCAGGGTTGACTCTAGAATGCGTTTGTACGATATGGGTATCAAATGAAAGGTTTTAATGAGTATTTCAAAAGGGAGTAATCCTTAGTTCCATAGGTGGACGCCGTTTCGAGATATTGCCACAAAGGTGGACCAGGGGTGACCCTAGAATTTGTTTGTACAATATGGGCATCAAACGAATGGTGTTAATGAGTATTTTAAAAGGGAGTGGGCCTTAGTTCTATAGGTGGATGCCGTTTCGAAATATCGCCATAAAGGTGGACCAGGGGTGACTCTAGAATGTGTTTGAACGATATGGGTATCAAATGAAAGGTGTTAATGAGTATTCTAAAAGGGAGTAATCATTAGTTCCATAGGTGGACGCCGTTTCGAGATATTGCCACAAAGGTGGACCAGGGGTGACCCTAGAATTTGTTTGTACAATATGGGCATCAAACGAAATGGTGTTAATGAGTATTTTAAAAGGGAGTGGGCCTTAGTTCTATAGGTGGATGCCGTTTCGAAATATCGCCATAAAGGTGGACCAGGGGTTACTCTAGAATGTGTTTGTACGATATGGGTATCGAATTAAAGGTATTAATGCGGGTTTTAAAAGGGAGTGGTGGTTGTTGTATAGGTGGTCGCCTTTTCGAGATAACGCCATAAAGGTGGGACCAGGGGTGACTCTAGAATGCGTTTGAACGATATGGATATCAAATGAAAGGTGTTAAGGAGTATTCTAAAAGGGAGTAATCATTAGTTCCATAGGTGGACGCCGTTTCGAGATATCGCCATAAAGGTGGACCAGGGGTGACCCTAGAATTTATTTGTACAATATGGGGATCAAAAGAAAGGTGTTAATGAGTATTTTAAAAGGGAGTAATCCTTAGTTCTATAGGTGGATGCCGTTTCGAAATATCGCCATAAAGGTGGACCAGGGGTCTAGAATGTGTTTGTACGATATGGGTATCAAATTAAAGGTATTAATGAGGGTTTTAAAAGGGAGTGGCCGTTGTTGTATAGGTGGTCGCCTTTTCGAGATATCGCCATAAAGGTGGACCAGGGGTGACTCCAGAATGCGTTTGTACGATATGGGTATCAAATGAAAGGTGTTAATGAGTATTCTAAAAGGGAGTAATCATTAGTTCCATAGGTGGACGCCGTTTCGAGATATCGCCATAAAGGTGGACCAGGGGTGACTCTAGAATGCGTTTGTACTATATGGGTATCAAATGAAAGGTGTTAATGAGTATTCTAAAAGGGAGTAATCATTAGTTCCATAGGTGAGCCGCCTTTTCGAGATATCGCCATAAAGGTGGACCAGGGGTGACTCTAGAATGCGTTTGTACGATATGGGTATCAAATGAAAGGTGTTAATGAGTATCCTAAAAGGGAGTAATCATTAGTTCCATAGGTGGACGCCGTTTCGAGATATCGCCATAAAGGTGGACCAGGGGTGACCCTAGAATTTGTTTGTACAATATGGGCATCAAATGAAAGGTGTTAATGAGTATTTTAAAAGGGATTGATCCTTAGTTCTATAGGTGGATGCATTTTCGAGATATCGCCATAAAGGTGGACCAGGGGTGACTCTGGAATTTGTTTGTACGACATGGGTATCAAATGAAAGGTGTTAATGAGTATTTTAAAAGGAGTGGGTCTTAGTTCTATAGGTGGATGCCGTTTCGAAATATCGCCATAAAGGTGGACCAGGGGTGACTCTAGAATGTGTTTGTACGATATGGGTATCAAATTAAAGGTATTAATGAGGGTTTTAAAAGGGAGTGGTGGTTGTTGTATAGGTGGTCGCCTTTTCGAGATATCGCCATAAAGGTGGACCAGGGGTGACTCTAGAATGCGTTTGTACGATATGGGTATCAAATGAAAGGTGTTAATGAGTATTTTAAAAGGGAGTAATCCTTAGTTCTATAGGTGGATGCCGTTTCGAAATATCGCCATAAAGGTGGACCAGGGGTGACTCTAGAATGTCTTTGTACGATATGGGTATCAAATTAAAGGTATTAATGAGGGTTTTAAAAGGGAGTGGTGGTTGTTGTATAGGTGGTCGCCTTTTCGAGATATCACCATAAAGGTGGACCAGGGGTGACTCTAGAATGAGTTTGTACGATATGGGTATCAAATTAAAGGTTTTAATGAGAGTTTTAAAAGGGAGTGGTGGTAGTTGTATATGTGAAGGGGTTTTCCAGATATCGACCAAAATGTGGACCAGGGTGACCCAGAACATCATCTGTTGGATACCGCTAATTTATTTATATATGTAATATCTGCCAAGATTTTAAGGGTTTTTTATTTCGCCCTGCAGAACTTTTTCATTTTCTTCTACTTAATATGGTAGGTGTTACAACCATTTTATAAAGTTTTTTCTAAAGTTATATTTCGCGTCAATAAAACAATCCAATTAGCTTACCATGTTTCATCCTTTTTTTCGTATTTGGTATAGAATTATGGCATTTTTTTCATTTTTCGTAATTTTCGATATCGAAAAAGTGGGCGTGGTCATAGTCGGATTTCGTTCATTTTTCATACCAGGAGAAAGTGAGTTCAAGTAAGCACGTGAACTAAGTTCATAAAAGATATGTCGATTTTTGCTCAAGTTATCGTGTTAACGGCCATGCGGAAGGACAGACGGACGACTGTGTATAAAAACTGGGCGTGGCATCAACCGATTTCGCCCATTTTCACAGAAAACAGTTAGCGTCATAAAATCTATGCCCCCACCAAATTTCAAAAGGATGGGTTAATTTTTGTTCGACTTATGGCATTAAAAGTATCCTAGACAAATTAAATGAAAAAGGGCGGAGCCACGCCCATTTTGAAATTTTCTTTTATTTTTGTATTTTGTTGCACCATATCATTACTGGAGTTAAATGTTGACATAATTTACTTATATACTGTAAAGATATTAAATTTTTTGTTAAAATTTTACTTACAAAAATTTTTTTTTAAAAGTGGGCGTGGTCCTTCTCCGATTTTGCTAATTTTTATTAAGCCTACATATAGTAATAGGGGTAACGTTCCTGCCAAATTTCATCATGATATCTTCAACAACTGCCAAATTACAGCTTGCAAAAGTTTTAAATTACCTTCTTTTAAAAGTGGGCGGTGCCACGCCCATTGTCCAAAATTTTACTAACTTTCTTTTCTGCGTCATAAGTTTCAACCCATCTACCAAGTTTAGTCGCTTTATCTGTCTTTTGTAATGAATTATCGCACTTTTTCGGTTTTTCGAAATTTTCGATATCGAAAAAGTGGGCGTGGTTATAGTCCGATATCGTTCATTTTAAATAGCGATCTGAGATGAGTGCTCAGGAACCTAAATACCAAATTTCATCAAGATATCTCAAAATTTACTCAAGTTATCGTGTTAACGGACGGACGGACGGACGGACGGACATGGCTCAATCAAATTTTTTTCGATCCTGATTATTTTGATATATGGAAGTCTATATCTATCTCGATTCCTTTATATATGTACAACCAACCGTTATCCAATCAAACTTAATATACTCTGTGAGCTCTGCTCAACTGAGTATAATAACTGGATGCGAAATGACTTCAAGAAGAAACGAATATTTATTAAAAGCAGCATATAGAAGGTAAAAAATGTAAAATAAGCAACAATGTAAACATATACTAATTTTTTTTATTATGCAGACTAACTGAGGAACAGCGAGAATCATATATACAATCTTTATTTGATGAAATTTGTGACGATGAAGCTCCCTATGACTTTGACTCAGTAGATGAAGAAGAAATTCAATTCAGTGACATTGAAATTGCTGATGACGATGCTGAAGTTTCGCAAAGTGCCGCAGAAGTATTACCTGATTATGCGGACTATGAGGATGATGAAGAAGACGATGAAGAAGAAGATGAAGTAGAAGAAAATAATGAATTATCTGCTAGTGGCGAAAAATTTGTTGCACGTGATGGTACTGAGTGGATGAAAGAACCAAATGTAAGTCGTCAGGTATTCGGACAAAATATTATAAAAGAACGTTCTGGACCAGCTAGATGCACTGAAGTGTTGTCAATAGAGCAAACATTCAAATGTTTCATGAACGTTGAAATGGCTGATATAATTATGCGCCACACAAATAAGTTAGCAAAAGAAACTTATAATGCTTACAACAATGCGCATCCAAAAACAACTCCTAAGTCATGGACGCCTGTGTCAATAACAGAGCTGTATGCATTTTTTGGCATACTTATTATGACTGGTGTGAACCATAGCAATGGAGAACATGTTCGAGATTTATGGAGCATCAAAAACTATTCTTTATATCGCGCCACAATGGGAGTCAACCGTTTCTGTTCGATATTGCGGTTCCTAAGATTTGACGATAAAAACACTCGTGCAAGACGCTTACTAACTGATAAAGCAGCACCGATCAGTGAGTTGTGGACGATGATGAACAATAATCTTGCTGCACATTACAAGCCCAGCTCATGCTTGACGATTGATGAACAATTATTTCCTTACCGTGGACGAACACGGTTTACGCAGTACATACCGTCAAAACCTGGTGTCAAGGTTTGGTGGATTTGCGATGCCACAAATGCATATCCACTGCATGGACAAATATATACTGGCCAAGCAGAAACTGGTAGGGAAACGAACCAAGGCGAACGATTGGAGAAGGATTTGTCTACCAAATACCAAGGAAGTGGCCGAAACATTACAATGGACAATTTTTTTACGACCTTGCCAGTTGCAGAACTGCTTCTCACCTGGAAACTCACGATCGTTGGAAGTTTGCGCAAAAACAAATCATATATTCCTCAAGAAATGAAGCAGAACAAAAACAGGGCAATCGGTTCAACGACATTTGGCTTCAAAAATAATGTGACAATGTGCTCTTATGTTCCCAAAAAAAATAAAGCAGTAATTTTGCTTTCGACCATGCATAATGATGCTGAAATAGCTGACAGTGGGAAACCTGAAATAATTGAATATTATAATCGTACCAAAGGTGGTGTTGATCGAATGGACCAAATGTTTGCGGAATATCCAACACAAAGACAAACAAAACGATGGCCACTAGCGATGTTCTTCAACATGTTGGACATTACAGCTCTTGCAGCCTACATTGTCTACGATTCGAATAACCCTATGTTGCCTTGGATAACAAACAACAAGCGTAAGCAGATCCTGCGCAGCTTGGCTGAAGCATGGTGTATGCCCATTATTGAAGCCAGAGCCATAAATCGTCAAGTGACGCGAAATTTTTCGACTAAAATTGCTATTGAAGCATATTTCAACCGACCGCTGGAATCAATGGTGTCAACAGCAGCATCAACATCTGCCGCAGCGCACACGCCAAAACCTGTGTCCGGATCTTGCTATTTATGTTACGCACAAGATGGAAAAACGCCGTAGAAAAACCAGAAAGCTGTGCGCCAAATGTAAGAAGCCAATGTGTCTTGTACATTCGGTCACATCAACAAATTGCTCTATTTGCCATGATTTTCCTTAGATATAAGATGCATTTTTATAATTTTTATAATAAAAGTCAATAATATAATGTGTGAAATGAATATTTTTCATTCTTCAAATAAAAAAATAATATAAAAAATGTTTTTTTTTGATTATTATGAGGATTTTTACTATTGGGGTACAAACGTATCCCGGGTGTGTGTTTACGTATATAATGTGTTTGGAAGGCTGTAGCTCCTGAAGCAACCGATCTGGTTCAAATTTTGAATTTGAACTCAAAACTAAATAATCTTCCGATCGAAGTTACAATACTCTAGGTATAACGGTTCAAAAGTTACAACACTTCAAAGTTGATACTGGATACATTTGTACCCGGGTGCGTGTTCTAGGGTTAATGCCATAGACTATTCTTTATATATCCCTGACGTATTAGGTGTTAAAGTGAGAGCGCTATAGCATACATAGATACGAAAAGCTTATATGCAAGAGAGAGACAAAAACTCATACGCATTTTATCCCCCAAGTTTCTTCATTTGGCCTGTATAATATAATGGAAAGTTTTCAAATTTATAAGGGATACCTTTCTTACTGATATGGCAAATATGAGGGCTTATATAAGACATACTGTTCTAGCTGGGTGGTTTCAACTTGTTTTCAATCTAAATTTCGGCGAAAACAAGTGTCTTCAACTTATTTTATTGACATATTTTACAAGACGAAAACACATGTTTTCAACTTGTTTCACTCATAAAACAAGAATGAGCCGTTAAACGAGTAAGTCTGAACATAATATTAAACGGCGCTTAAACGCAAACCAGGCCTAACCCTCTAATTCGCAGAATGAGATAAAGAAATCGACAACACCCAAGTTAAAAAATCTTAAAAGTGCTGTAAAAAATACTCAGCAAGTAGAATATGGCTGCGACTGCTAAAGAGCAATCTAACCACTGCATCAAACAAAGAATCTTTAGAGAAAACACCCGATTGCAAAGTTATTACCAAATCCAATCACAATAATATTAGACCAAAATAGGTTCAATCAGCAATAATGAGTTGAGCGTTGTCCCTGAATTTAAATGGCTTCATATTTTATCTTTTTCGCTCAACGCTTCGGACAATGATATTCTTAGATATATTTCCAAATATGCAGATATGGATATAAAATTGATCGTTTGCCGCCCGCTGACCTCACTATACTTAAAAAAATTACATTTGAATTGGGTCTGTTGGACTGTTGCTATGATAAACTGCAAATGGGTTAAAGCAGAGATTTGGTCCGCAAGTGCACTGATTCGCCCTGTTCGTTTTTTTCCCAAAAGACGAGGCCCCTCTGAGAGACTCCAAACCAACCATGTACAAGCTCATTGTACAGATGCTGTTATCACAAGCAGTATTAAAGTTTGCTACCAAAATGTATCTGGCCTTCGAACAAAGGCCGAGACAGTTTGATGTTTTAGTTCACGCCTGGTGTTTGATGTGTTTATTTAGTTGAAACATGGCTCACAAATGATTTTTATGATAGTGAATACTTTGACTTAAACATGTGTAAAGTTTATTAAATGGAGGTGGTGGCGCTCTTATGACTCCAATATAATTGAGCTCGAAAAGACTGATTTGCTCGCATTTCTTCCTAGTGTCATATATTCCGCCAAATAGTGCTGATTATATTTATCGTGCGTATACTAGGTAATAACGTGTCTTCTCTAGTTTTAAGTAAATTGGATGATAACAACGTACTATGTGCATTAGGTGATTTCAATTTATGTAATGTGGGATCGTCTTCCTCGTTCTATAATTTTGCCTTATACCCATAAATATAAGTATAGATCAAGAGATTGATAATATACTAGCTTTACCCGGCGTACGTTGTAACGCCCTGGATCGAATGAATGTTGCGTTATTTTTTTGTTTTGTTTGTTGATAATTTAGTTTATTGTTCTGTAAATTGAATTGAATTATATACGCATATTTGGTGAAATTTTCGTTTAAAACATTTTATTATTGTATCTTATTGTAATGCAAGTGGGTACACATAATTTATGGATTTTTCTTTCGGTGCAAAGATAAACAAATTTTTTGGCCTTCCAACTCTAGAGCAAACAACATATAGCTGCCCATGGGAAAAGCATGGACTCTCTAAATTTAATCCTGCAACAGTAAAGCCAGGCGTACAGGAAACTGTAATGGCTTAAAATTGAATGGCAAATCTGTAGGAATCATTAAGATCCGTGGTATGAGCACATCTTCACCTTTGTTTTTACCGCTGGTGATTGTTGCTTCGATTACATTCGGCATTAATTTCTTAACGCAAAGTCTGGTTCCACTGCACAATTTTGGTGTTAATTATGCGCGGGCATTCCAGGTGGTTCTAGAGAGTTTAGAAATTCAATTGGATAATTCACAATTTGATCTTCATCTGTAACTGTGTCGATCGATTTATATTTCGTAACTTCACCCGGAATTTGGTTTTGAATCCGATCATTGATTTTGTTAGCATGATCATTTTTGGGAGCTAAGATTGCTCGTTCGCATAGCTCAAAAAAAATTTAAATTTAAAATTCTTAATTCAGAAATATGAAAAACCTTCGTCTTGATCGAAGGAACCTTTCGCCAAAATTTGATGATGATTGAAGTGTGGGAAATACGTTTCCATAGGGAACACACACACAGAATTTGATTTTTATAGAAGATGTAGATAGACTGAAACAAACAGATTTACTAAACGTCAAAAAGGAATAACAGCCAAACTCAACAATGCAGTCAAAATTTAGGTGTTAAAATAAACTAAGTTTGTACGGTAGCCATAGTTCTGAAAAATCCCATTTGTAGGGAAGGTGCCACGCCCCTTTTTCCCAATTCCACATTTTACTGGATGTGTTAGGATTTAACGTCATATAGCAACACACAGAATTCGATTTTTATATATATAGATTGAGTCTTAACTTGGCAAAAATTTATAAATTTCGCAACAAACTATACAGAATTCTCGGTCTTGTTTTTGTGTGCCACATCATACATACTTCTTTAAACGCGTGACACTTTCCTCATTCGTCATCTGATATCATTATTTACCTCTCGCTAATTTTAGTTCTATACATTTTCTTCAACTGCATCATTTGATAAAGCTTAGTTTAACTTCAAAGCCTGCCATTTCTAAAAAACTAACCTCGACTTATTGAAGTGAAATTGGGGTGAGCTGTTGTCTTCGCCAGATGCCTCAGCTTGCGTCCTGTCTAAGCTTTGGTGATTCGACGGGCGAATGGGTTTTTTTTTATATAATTATATTATTTGTTATATTTGTGGACTGTATGTTATGTTATTATTTTTAGAGAGAGGTCGCCATGTACCTGTTACACCTTTTATGTATTTATTGGGGGCGACCACTGGGGGCTCTAAGGTATAGGCTGCGGGTTGAGCCATCTTATTTTGCTTTGAAAAATCCCGCTTTGGGATAAAAAATTTAAACTATTCAAGGTTCGATTCGAGCTCAAGGCAAGAACAATACTTTTTTTCTAATGATAATTATTGTTATTTTTTAAAGTTTCTAAATTTGAAAAATTGTATTTTGTTTTTGGAATAGTAAGTAGAAAATTTTTCAGACAACCTGCGCAGATAGATCCATTTCGAAGGGTGCTAAGCCTTCATCATCAGTACGCTTTAAGCATGCTGCGCTAACCATTTATCTATACAGCGGTGGTTTGTTTGACTGGCAAATTTGCTACTTCTATTCCTTTTTACCAACTATATTTATTCAGTGTTGCGCCATCTGGTGCAAATCACTGATAATGCTGGATTTTTGTTTATTGTCAGTAACTTTCTTTGACATTCATGCTCATGGTTTATTAACAATTGTTTTTTTGTTTTTATCGGCCTATTGATAAATGATTCAAGGTTCGATTCGAGCTCAAGGCCAGAACAATACTTTTTTCTAATGATAATCATTGTTATTTTTAAATTTTTCTAAATTTGAAAAATTGTATTTTGTTTTTGGAATAGTAAGTAGAAAATTTTCCAGACAACCTGCCATAGCTGCGCATATAGATCCATTTCGAAGGGTGCTAAGCCTTCATCATCAGTACGCTTTAAACATGCTGCGCTAACCATTTAGCTATACAGCGGTGGTTTGTTTGACAGGCAAATTTGCTACTTCTATTCTTTTTATACTCAGTTGAGCAGAGCTCACAGAGTATATTAACTTTGATTGGACAACGGTTGGTTGTACAGGTATAAAGGAATCGAGATAGATATAGACTTCCATATATCAAAATCATCAGTATCGAAAAAAATTCGATTAAGCCATGTCCGTCCGTCCGTTAACACGATAACTTGAGTAAATTTTGAAAATTTTGAAAAATCGAAGAAGTGCGATAATTCATTACCAAAGACAGACAAAGCGATGAAATTTGGTAGGTCAGTTGAACTTATGACGCAGAATAGAAAACTAATAAAATTTTGGACAATGGGCGTGGCACCGCCCACTTTTAAAAGAAGGTAATTTAGAAGTTTTGCAAGCTGTAATTTGGCAGTCGTTGAAGACATCATGATGAAATTTGGCAGGAACGTTAATCTTATTACTATATGTATGCTTAATAAAAATTAGCAAAATCGGAGGTCGACCACGCCCACTTTTAAAAAAAAATTTTTTAAGTCAAATTTTAAAAGAAAAGTTCATATCCTTAGAGTATTTAAGTAAATTATGTCAACATTCAACTCTAGTAATGATATGGTGCAACAAAATACAAAAATAAAAGAAACTTTCAAAATGGGCGTGGCTCCGCCCTTTTTCATTTAATTTGTCTAGGATACTTTTAATGCAATATGTCGAACAAAACATTACCAATCCTTGTGAAATTCGGTAGAGGCTTAGATTCTAGGACGATAATTGTTTTCTGTGAAAAAGAGCGAAATCGGTTGAAGCCAAGCCCAGTTTTTATACACAGTCGACCGTCTGTCCTTCCGCTCGGCCGTTAACACGATAACTTGAGCAAAAATCGATATATCTTTACTAAACTCAGTTCACGTACTTATCTGAACTCAATTGATGTTGGTGTAAAAAATGGCCGTAATCCCACTATGACCACGCCCACTTTTTCGATATCGAAAATTACTAAAAATGAAAAAAATGCCATAATAGTATACTAAATACGAAAAAAGGGATGAAACATGGTAATTGGATTGGTCTATTGACGCAAAATATAACTTTAGAAAAAAACTTTGTAAAATGGGTGTGACACCTACCATATTAAGTAGAAGAAAATGAAAAAGTTTTGCAGGGCGAAATTAAAAGCCCTTGGAATCTTGGAAGGATAACTGTTCGTGGTATTACATATATAAATAAATTAGGGGTTCCCGACAGATGATGTTCTCGGTCACCCTTGTCCACATTTTGGTCAATATCTCGAAAACGCCTTCACATATACAACTACCACCACTCCCTTTTAAAACCCTCATTAATACCTTTAATTTGATACCCATATCGTGCAAACATATTATAGAGTCACCCTTGGTCCACCTTTATGGCGATATCTCGAAAAGGCGTCCACCTATAGAACTAAGGCCCACTCCCTTTTAAAATACTCATTATCACCTTTCGTTTGATACCCATATCGTACAAACAAATTATTGAGTCACCCCTGGTCCACCTTTATGGCGATATCTCGAAAAGGCGTCCACCTATAGAACTAAGGCCCACTCCCTTTTAAAAAAATTATTAACACCTTTCATTTGATACCCACTTCTTAGAAACAAATTCTAGAGTCAGCCCTTTCTGCCGATATCTCGAAAAGGCGTCCACCCATAGAACTAAGGCCCATTCCGTTTTAAAATACTCATCAGCACCTTTCGTTTGATACCCATATTGTACAAACGCGTTCTAGAGTCACCCCTGGTCCACGTTTATGGCGATATCTCGAAAAGGCGTCCACTTATAGATTTAAGGCTCACTCCCTTGTAAAATACTCATTAAAACCTTTCGTTTGATACCCATATTGTACAAAAGCAGTCTAGAGTCACCCCTGGTCCACCTTTATGGCAATATCTCGAAAAGCGCCCACCTATAGAACTAAGGCCCAGCCTTTTTAAAATATTCATTAACACTTTTCATTTGATACCCTTATTGTACAAACGCATTCTAGAGTCACCCCTGGTCCACGTTTATGGCGATATCCCGAAAAGGCGTCCACCCATAGAACTAAGGCCCATTCCCTTTTAAAATACTTATTAGCACCTTTCGTTTGATACCCATATTGTACAAAAGCATTCTAGAGTCAACCCTCGTCCACCTTTATAACGATATTCCGAAAAGGCGTCCACCTATAGAACTAAGGTCCACTCCTTTTTAAAATACTCATTAACACTTCTCATTTGATACCCATATCGTACAAACAAATTCTAGAGTCACCCCTGGTCCACCTTTATGGCGATATCTCGAAAAGGCGTCCTCCTATAGAACTTAGGCCCACTCCGTTTTAAAATACTCATTAACACTTTCATTTGATACCCACATTGTACAAACGCATTCTAGAGTCACCCCTGGTCCACGTTTATGGCGATATCTCGAAAAGGCGTCCACCTATAGAACTTAGGCCCACTCCCTTTTAAAATACTCATTAACACCTTTCATTTGATACCCATATCGTACAAACAAATTCTAGGGTCACCCCTGGTCCACCTTTATGGCGATATCTCGAAAAAGCGACCACCTATACAACTACCACCACTCCCTTTTAAAACCCTCATTAATACCTTTAATTTGATACCCATATCGTACAAACAAATTCTAGGTTCACTCCTGGTCCACCTTTATGGCGATATCTCGAAACGGCGTCCACCTATGGAACTAAGGATCACTCCCTTTTAAAATACTCATTAGCACCTTTTTTTTGATACCCATATTGTACAAACAAATTCTAGGGTCACCCCTGGTCCACCTTTACGGAGATATCTCCAAACGGCGTCCACCTATGGAACTAAGGATTACTCCCTTTTAAAATACTCATTAACACCTTTCATTTGATACCTATATTGTACAAAGGCATTCTAGAGTCACCCCTGGTCCACCTTTATGGCGATATCTCGAAAAGGCGTCCGCCCATAGAACTAAGGCCCACTCCGTTTTAAAATACTCATTAACACATTTCGTTTGATACCCATATTGTACAAACGCATTCTAGAGTCACCCCTGGTCCACGTTTATGGCGATTTCTCGAAAAGGCGTCCACCTATAGAACTATGGCCCACTCCCTTTTAAAATACTCATTAACACCTTTCATTTGATACCCATATCGTACAAACGTATTCTAGAGTCACCCCTGGTCCACCTTTATGGCGATATCTCGAAAAGGCGACCTCCTATACAACTACCACCACTCCCTTTTAAAACCCTCATTAATACCTTTAATTTGATACCCATATTGTACAAACAAATTCTAGGGTCACCCCTGGTCCACCTTTATGGAGATATCTCGAAACGGCGGTCACCAGTGGAACTAAGGATTACTCCCTTTTAAATAGTCATTAACACCTTTCATTTGGTACCCATATCGTACAAACAAATTCTAGAGTCACCCCTGGTCAACCTTTATGGCGATATCTCGAAAAGGCGTCCACCTATAGAACTTAGGCCTACTCCCTTTTAAAATACTCATTAACGCCTTTCATTTGATACCCATATCGTACAAACAAATTCTAGAGTCACCCCTGGTCCACCTTTATGGCGATATCTCGAAAATGGGTCCTCCTATAGAACTTAAGCGCCAAATACACGACACGAACATTTCCGCGAACATTCTCGTTATGTCATGTTGCTGCGACCTTTTCTGTCGTGTATGGTGGTGTTTGCCAGTTCGCGCAAATGTTCGCCAAAAATCAAAATATTTTAATTTTTGGCGAACATTTGCGCGAACTGTTCGTGCGTGTATGGCGAAATAGCTCATAATCGTAGTAATTTCTGAACGGAACAGACGTACGCGGAAAAGTAAAATGGACAATAAAAAATTCTGAGTGAATTTATAGAAATGTATAAATCTTTGCCATCATTGTGGTAAGTAAAAAGCAAAGATTATTGTAATAGAATTAAAAAGAATAATGATTATGCGACTTTAATCGAAAAATTAAAAGAAGTAGATCCTGATGCAACAGAGGATACAGTTATAAAAAAATAAGTAGTTTGCGGGCGCAATACCGGCGTGAATCAAAAAAAAAGAGAGATAATTTGAAGTCTGGTGCTGGTGCTGAGGATGAATATGTTCCTACTCTTTGGTGCTATGATTTGCTAAATTTTTTTTTGCTAAAATTTTTTGTAAAAGTTGGTCAAATTTTGCCTTGCTCATACGAACGTAATTTTTAAAATCATTTTCTGACGTGAATTCCAGTTCTTTAATAAGTTCACTTTGTCCAAGAACTGCTCGTCTTTTAAACCATTCTTTGCACCAAATTCTTTTTTTGCGATCTTCTCTCTTTTTTTACGCTTAATTGCCACAGCGAGCAATATTGCTGCAGCACAATTGTTGTCCGTATTTATCACTGTCTGAAAGAGAACTAATGTTCGGCCAAAAGTTCGTATGGTATATGGCCAAAGCTGCGAACAAGATTGCGTAATGTTCGCGGAAATGTTAGTGCCGTGTATTTAGCGCTTTAGGCCCACTCCCTTTTAAAATACTTATTAACACTTTCATTTGATACCCATATCGTACAAACAAATTCTAGTGTCAGCCCTGGTCCACCGTTATGGCGATATCTCTAAATGGCGTCCATCTATAGAACTATGGTCCACTCCCTCTTAAAATAATCCTTAATACCTTCCATTTGATACACATGTCATACAAACACATTCCAGGGTTACCCTAGGTTCATTTTACTGCGAGGTGATTTTCCCTTATTTTGTCTCCATAGCTCTCAACTGAGTATGTAATGTTCGGTTACACCCGAACTTAGCCTTACTTACTTGTTACCAACTATATTTATTCAGTGTTGCGCCATCTGGTGCAAATCACTGATAATGCTGGATTTTTGTTTATTGTCAATTACTTTGTTTGACATTCCCAAGTGCTCATGGTTTATTAACAATTGTTTTTTTGTTTTTATCGGCCTATTGATAAATGATTCAAGGTTCGATTCGAGCTCAAGGCCAGAAAAATTATTTTTTTTCTAATGATAATTATTGTTATTTTTTAATTTTTCTAAATTTTAAAAATTGATTTTGTTTTTGGAATAGTAAGTAGCTCGAATCGAACCTTAAATCATTTATCAATAGGCCGATGAAAACAAAAAAACAAATTCAAACTATGTCTTTAGAATATTTCACTAACCAGTTGAGAATTACAAGCACACTCAATGGCTAATGAAATAAACGAACGAAAATGTTCATAGTTTAAGTCCCTTAAACACTTCCTTATTTTAAAAAAAAATTTTATATAAAATGTGCTTAAAGTATGTCCTGTTTTCAGGAAAAAAACCCTATAAGCTAACTTGGTACACTCGTTGGTTGAAAAAGGTAAACAATCAAAGGAAAGGTTTTTTTAAAAAAATATAAGGGAACTGTAAGTGTATATATGTGTATAGGATATATAATTTTGTTTCAGAAAAATTTGTTTTTCCAGATAATTTTTGACCGTTCTTGTGTGTTACATCTCCTTTGGAGGATATTGCCATCAATGCCCTTTTCTTATTTTTTTGGAATTCCCTATACTCCATGAGCTTAACTTAAGGCGTGTTTTTACACCTTTTTATAATTTTATATTTTTACCTTTGAATACCGCGCGGCAATCTGTACAGGGCTTCCGCCCATGATTGATAAATTAAAATTTCTTATTAAATATTTGTTTGTTTAATGGTATGTTCAATTTATACTTATTATTTAAGAATTCATGAGCTTAACACCGGCTTATAATAATTGAATGTTCTATTATTATGTTTTTCTAAGAGAAACTGAAAAGAAAGGAATAAACATTTACTGACATATTGCGATGGTACCATTTCGAAAACCGCTACGTAATCATCATCAGGAAATTTCGTAATGTTATCAAAGGTTTCACCGAACCGAACCGCGAATCACACGGTAAAACTGCAGTTGCCTTAACCACTAGGCTATCCGGTTTGTATTTGTTTCCTTGCTAAATTCAGTTTCTCTCATTTCTACACTAACAACACAATTGAGACATTCTGTCTCTATATTAATTATTGTATTTTTTTATTTATTAATTATTGTATGCTTTTACATCAAAAATCTCATTGACTCTTCACGGCTTTTCCTAACCGAGTCCAACGCATCGTAGGGGAGGGGATGACAGTTCTTGGCCACCGACATCCAGCCGTCCTCCTATGAGGCGTAGATTTAAGCTCCGAATCTGCTCAGCTAAAACGTCGGGCGCTATGGGGCTCGGCTTATCCTTCACACCATCAACAAGGGCCCTAGCGTAGTGAGGCAACGCTATATGTACAATAATTGTTTAATTGTATTATCCATTGCATAGGCTTATTTGCAAAATTGATTATTTTTCGCTATATGTACAATAATTGAATAATTGTATAATTTATTGCAAAAGCTTATTTACAACAAGTAAGGAAGGTTAAGTTCGGGTGAAACCGAACATTACATACTCAGTTGAGAGCTATGGTGACAACATAAGGGAAAATAACCATGTAGGAAAATGAACCGAGGGAAACCCTGGAATGTGTTTGTATGACATATGTATCAAATGAAAGGCATTAAAGAGTATTTTATGAGGGAGTCGGCCATAGTTCTATAGGTGGACGCCATTTAGGGATATCGCCATAAAGGTGGATCAGGGTTGACTCTAGAATTTGTTTATACGATATGGGTACCAAATGAAAGGTGTTAATGAGTATTTAAAAGGGAGTAATCCTTAGTTCCACTGGTGACCGCCGTTTCGAGATATCTCCATAAAGGTGGACCAGGGGTGACCCTAGAATTTGTTTGTACAATATGGGTATCAAATTAAAGGTATTAATGAGGGTTTTAAAAGGGAGTGGTGGTAGTTGTATAGGAGGTCGCCTTTTCGAGATATCGCCATAAAGGTGGACCAGGGGTGACTCTAGAATACGTTTGTACGATATGGGTATCAAATGAAAGGTGTTAATGAATATTTTTAAAAGGGAGAGGGCCTTCGTTCTATAGGTGGTCGCCTTTTCAAGATATCGCCATAAAGGTGGACCAGGGGTGACTTTAGAATATGTTTGTACGATATGGGTATTTTAGTTCTATAGGTGGACGCCTTTTCGAGGTATCGCAATAAAGGTGGACCAGGGGTGACTCTAGACTTTGTTTGTACGATATGGGTATCAAATGAAAGGTGTTAATGAATATTTTTAAAAGGGAGAGGGCCTTCGTTCTATAGGTGGTCGCCTTTTCAAGATATCGCCATAAAGGTGGACCAGAGGGTGACTTTAGAATATGTTTGTACGATATGGGTATCAAATGAAAGGTGTTAATAAGTATTTTAAAAGGGCGTGGGGCTTAGTTCTATAGGATATCGCCATAAAGGTTGACCAGGGGTGACTCTAGAATGTGTTTGTGCGATATTGTTATCAAATTAAAGGTATTAATGAGAGTTTTAAAAGGGAGTGGTGGTAGTTGTATATGTGAAGGCGTTTTCCAGATATCAACCAAAATGTGGACCAGGGTGACCCAGAACATCATCTGTTGGATACCGCTAATTTATTTATATTAGTAATACCTGCCAAGATTTCAAGGGTTTTTTATTTCGCCCTGCAGAACTTTTTCATTTTCTTCTACTTAATATGGTAGGTGTCACAACCAGTTTACAAAGTTTTTTCTAAAGTTATATTTCGCGTCAATAAACCAATCCAATTACCATGTTTCATCCCTTTTTTCGTATTTGGTATAGAATTATGGCATTTTATTAATTTTTCGTAATTTTCGATATCGAAAAAGTGGGCGTGGTCATAGTCGGACTTCGTTCATTTTTTATACCAAGATAAAGTGCGTTCAGATAAGTACGTGAACTAAGTTCAGTAAAGATATGTCGATTTTTGCTCTAGTTATCGTGTTAACGGCCATGCGGAAGGACAGACGGACGACTGTGTATAAAAACTGGGCGTGGCTTCAACCGATTTCACTCATTTTCACAGAAAAGAGTTAACGTCATAAAATCTATGCCGCTACAAAATTTCAAAAGGATTGGTAAATTTTTGTTCGACTTATGGCTTTAAAAGTATCCTAGACAAATTAAATGAAAAAGGGCGGAGCCACGCCCATTTTGAAATTTTCTTTCATTTTTGTATTTTGTTGCACCATATCATTACTGGAGTTGAATGTTGACATAATTTACTTATATACTGTAAAGATATTACATTTTTTGTTAAAATTTTACTTTAAAAAAATTTTTTTTAAAAGTGGGCGTGGTCGTTCTCCGATTTTGCTAATTTTTATTAGGCGTACATATAGTAATAGGAGTAACGTTCCTGCCAAATTTCATCATGATATCTTCAACGACTGCCAAATTACAGCATGCAAAATTTTAAATTACCTTCTTTTAAAAGTGGGCGGTGCCACACCCATTGTCCAAAATTTTACTAGTTTTCTATTCTGCGTCATAAGTTCAACTCACCTACCAAACTTCATCGCTTTATCTGTCTTTGGTAATGAATTATTTCACTTTTTCGGTTTTTCGAAATTTTCGATATCGATAAAGTGGGCGTGGTTATAGTCCGATATCGTTCGTTTTAAATAGCGAGCTGAGATGAGTGCTCAAGAACCTACATACAAAATTTCATCAAGATACCTCAAAATTTACTCAAGTTGTCGTGTTAACGGACGGCCGGACGGACATGGCTCAATCAAATTTTTTTTCGATCCTGATGATTTTGATATATGGAAGTCTATATCTATCTCGATTGTTGTTGTTGTTGTTGTAGCAATGCTCGCCCCACCTAATAGCCGCGACCGATCACAAATTGTCATCAATATCCTCTAACGGGAGTCCAAGGAAACTTGCCGTTTCAACAGGGGTGGACCATAAGGAAAGGGGTGTTAGAGGCGTTGGTTCCACATTACAATTGAAGAGATGGTTGGTGTCATGTGGGGACACATGGCAAGCAGGGCATACATTTTGTATGTCGGGGTTGATTCTGGATAGGTAAGAGTTTAACCTGTTACAGTATCCAGAACGAAGTTGAGCAACAGTGACACGCGTTTCCCTGGGGAGTATGCGTTCCTCTTCCACAAGTTTTGGATAATTTTCGTTAAGTACTGGATTCACCGGGCAATTCCCGGCATAAAGGTCCGACGCCTGTTTATGGAGCTCACCAAGGACCTGCTTGTGTTTTTTCACTTCATACGGCTGGGTTCTCAGGTGCCGTATTTCCTCAAAATGCTTACGGAGATGACTCCTTAAGCCCCTAGGCGGTGCTGGTTGATCAATCAGATGTCTGTTGGGATGCCCAGGTTTCTGGGTATTCAACAGAAACTGTTTGGTCAGCATCTCATTTCTCTCCCTGATGGGGAGTATTCTCGCCTCATTAAGTAGATGGTGTTCTGGGGACATAAGGCGTGGGCGTGGCGATTCTGAGAGCAGTATTTTGGCAGGCCTGTAGTTTCTTCCAGTGGGTGATTTTTAGGCTTGGCGACCATATGGGTGACGCGTAGCACGTAATCGGCTGGCTAATTGCTTTGTATGTAGTCATGAGCGTTTCTTTATCTTTTCCCCAAGTACTGCCAGCGGGGGATTTGAGGATTTTGTTACGGCTCTGAATTCTCGGCACAATTGCGGCTGCGTGCTCACCAAAATGTAGTTCCTGATCAAACGTCACACCCAAGATTTTGGGGTGTCGGACAGTCGGTAGCGTAGTGACATCGACGTGGATGTTCAAAATTGTCGACATTTGGGGCGTCCATGTTGTAAATAAGGTCGCGGAAGATTTAGTCGGTGATAATGCCAGGTTTCGCGAGGCGAAAAAACTGGAGAGATCAGGGAGGTAGCCGTTTATTTTATTGCATAGCGCATCGATCTTTGGGGGTATTCATTTAAACCGCAATTTATCTGGGTGCTAATGGCATTCAGCGCGGTGGTAGTGCTATGGAGTTTTCTGAAGCCATGCTGATGAGGGGCTAGCTGCAAATTTGCTTGGAAATAAGGGAGCAAAATGGCTTCAAGCGTCTTTGCCACTGGCGATAGGAGAGATATCGGACGATACGACTCACCTATGTTAGCTGGTTTCCCAGGCTTTAGTAGCGGGACCACCTTGGCCATTTTCCATTTCTCAGGTATGACAAAGGTGGAAAGAGACAGATTGAAGACATGCGCTAAATATTTGAACCCCTCTTTCCCTAGGTTGTTAAGCATCGGCATGGCTATGCCGTCTGGGCCCACTGCTTTGGATGGTTTAGCACGACCAATGGCGTCCTCAACCTCTTTAGCGGTGATGGTGATTGGTGACGCGCTGAATTTGTGTTTATGTGCGCGTCTATTGGCCCTCCGTCTATCTTTGTCGACCGTAGGATGCATTATATATTGTCGGCAGAAAGCGCTCGCGCATTTTTTCGCGTCCGACAGCACTTTGTCGCCAAAGGCAATGGAAACTTTGTCTTTGTACTTAGTCGGATTCGATAGGGACTTTACGGTGGACCAAAGTTTACCCACACCGGTAGAGAGGTTACAACCTCTTAGGTGCTCCTCCCATTTCGCCCGCTTGTGTTCATCTACAAGCAATCTGATGCGTTGGTTTATATCCCTTATTTGGGGGTCGTCTGGGTCAAGCTGTCTTATAAGGTCACGTTCTCTCGCTAAGTTGCGGCCTCCGCCGGGAAGTGGGGCCGGATTTCGGGAATTCTCCCGGCGGGAATGAAATGTGCCGAGGCGGATTTAATGACCTTACGGAAGGCACGCTCCCCTTGGCGGGCATCAGTCGGGATAGGGAGGGCAGCTAGGCGGCTGTCTGTAAAGGATTTATATTCTTCCCACTTTCCTTTTTTGAAGTTTATGAAAGTGCGTTTTTCAGTGACGATGAAGTCGGCGTTACGCTCAAGCGAAATAAGTATGGGCAGGTGGTCGGATGCCAATGTTACCATCGGCTGCCAGTTGACGCAGTTTACGAGTTCTGCGCTCACGATTGAGATATCTGGCGAGCTGTGACAGCTTCCTACCATACGTGTGGGGGCGTCTCCGTCGTCGTTTCTTCTATTTGATCCGCCAACATCTCACCCCTACTGTCCGCCCGCAAGTTTGAATGCCATAGATCATGATGGGCATTGAAATCGCCTAAGATAATGCGATTGTTGCCAGTGAGTAAGGCCCTGATATTAGGGCGGTATCCACTGGGGCAACAGGTGGCAGGAGGGATGTAGATGTTGATGATTTCTAGGTTTGCTTCGCCTGACCGGACAGATAGGCCTTGACGTTCTAAGACATTATCTCTGCGGTCGATGCCAGGATCTAATATATAATATTACACAGAGTGGTGTATAATAAACCCGAGACCGCCTCCATTTCCGCTCTCGCGGTCTTTCCTGTGGACGTTATACCCAGAGCAGGTCTGCAATGCAGATCTTGCTGTGAGTTTAGTCTCTTAAATCGCAGCAATGCGGATGTTGTGCCGCTTCATGAAATCGACTATCTCCGTAATCTTCCCAGTTAGTCCATTACAGTTTAACTGCAGAATTCTGAAGTGCATGAGGGGATACGTCGCCACTCTGGGGGTAAGTGACGGGTGACTACGCCTGGGTTGGGGAAGGCCAGGACGCAATTGCTGTTGTGGCCCTAGGACTGGGCGTCCTTGGGCAAGCATTGGGGTACCCGGATGATTTGGGTTTGCGACCTGGCAGCATGGCGCGATGAAACCCGTCGGAGGGTTGCCGTCGCGGAGACCAGAACATCTAGGGAAGTGGCACCACCCAAGGCAGGAGCTGCATTGGGCGGATGTCGCAAACATATATATTCTGTGCTGGCAAACGGTGCAAACGGAGGTAGGGACTAAGAGTCTGTTTCCCTGACCTACACGATTGCTGCCGGAAAAGAGGGGGGAGAAGACGGGGGCAGGGGCTGTTGCTCAGCATTGCTTCCGACTCTACAACGAAGATTGTATTTATGAGTGGTAGCAGCTGTTTGAGTTGTTGGCGCCGTGGGGCGCGAGCAGCAGCGGGTACTTGTTGTAGCCTGCTGAGCAGCGGGGCTGCTGGAAGGTAGTGGGGGCGCTTAGACGTAGACTACGGGACGCCCTTGGGCGTGAACAGCAAGGAGCCACAAAAGATTTATAAAAGTTACTTGGACGTCGGGTATTGGGATCAAGCCCAGAACAACCTGTCCGATGCAACCATCCCTTGCACGAGACACACTGAACAGAGTATGACCGTCCTAAAAAGATTCTTCTCCGGCAGATGCAGCAAAATCATTTCTCAGGACCGGGGTCAGGAGACGGACCCGGATTGGATTCGATGCCTTCCCGGAGTAAGAGATTATGGAGCAGTCCTGCTGCAAGGATCTGCTGGGAGGATGACAATTTGTGGGAGGGACGGAACAAATTAGATGGGGTCACACTGAAATGACAGTCCTTGGTCGGCAAAAATCCCGAGTCGCTCTGGTACATAGAACCGACTGCCTTGGGAAGCGATCTATCTCGATTCCTTTATACCTGTACAATGAACTCTGTGTAATATATGTACATATATGATGAGTTTTCACGCTCGTATACATGTGCACTTTAACTTTGTATGGGCTGTTAAGTGCATACATTTTTCCGCTTTTATGAAATCGTTGCGCATAAAATAAGTATTTAAAAGTGTGTGTTTCCGCGATTGTCCACTTTCGATTTTGGTATTGGTTATACACTATGACCGAAAAGGGTTGTGTCTATTTAACTTCACATTACTACTACGCGTAATTGGCGATGAGTATTTTTTTAGTCGCCAACGCAGATGTTTTTGCAAGAAAAACAAAATACGGCCAATAATTATTTAGTTAAGTTAGTTAGTGCTTAAAGTATGCTCCTGTTTTCAGGAAAAACTTCTATAATCTACCGCGGTACAATCGTGGGATAAAAAATATAAGGTTTTGAAAAAATATAAGGCTACTAGCACTGTGATTTTTCCCTCGTTATCAAAAATACTCGAAAGAGTTTAAATGTTTAGATGAATTCCTTTATAGAAACTACATACTCAATGTTGAGTTAGGTGTTAAAACCAGCCCCAAAATCTTTCGGCTTTTATTGATCTGCGAGCAACTGCACTGATGCGGCAAACTAATACGGTGTTTTTTAGCTTAAATTTTACACCTGATGACAGAAATATATATAGCGACAATGCCGGTTCTGTCTTACTTTTATCTGATGATTTCATAAACAGTATTATTAGACTCAAACCATCTGATAAAACTGAATATGATGGATTTTCCGCGAGTTCGTTTAAAAACATCGCAACAATAGCAACCCCTTTAAAATTTAATTTTAATAAGTTCATGGCAGCATGAAAATACACAGATGACTGGAAAATCACTTGCATCAATTCAAAACAATAACTTACCAGACCTAATTTAATGAATACTGTTTAGAATCTTTCGTATCTGGGTTCCAAGTTGGAATTTTATTTATTTAATTGTATTTAAGGGAGCATATTAGGCTGTTTGTATTATTTGTAAGGCCCGGTTTTTCAGTAAAAGTTTGTCAGTCAAACTACGCTTAAACTTATTCTGCTGTTTTTCAGTCTACGTTAACTGAAGTTTAAGCTGAGCTTAAGCGGCCGATCTGGCAGGGTTAAACTGTAATTAACCTATCACCTATTTGCGCTCGTAGGCAATGGTTTCGAATATACCCAACAAGCATTTGGGCTCAAGTACCATCAGAGCTCATGCTGATAACTAGGCATACTTCTAAAATCTCAGGAGTTGTTTCATACAGCGGCTCAATTCCAGAATCATAGCGTACTCATCAAAATAAGGAATTTTTTATAAAGCAAAATATGATATTACTTGTGTTGAAAAAATTTAATTAACAACTTTTGGTTCTCTAACTGGATCCAAATGTAACTACAGTATTTTCACCAAAAAATTAAATATATATAATTTAAAAATATTGGTTTTATGTGTACCGGCTCGAGGTCAATATATTTAGTAATAAAAACACCAGTTTTTATTTTTCATTCCGATATATTTCGGTTACACGTCGGTAGCCGTCTTCAAGGGACTATACAAAACAATGTAAAAACAAATTTTCATACATGTAATATGCCATATTTTGTAAACATACATACATATCTCAGTTAAACGTCCGTTCACGTTGGCGTGGAGTTTTGTACTGTCGATTTTGTTGGGAGTAAGTGTCTGTACAAGTGAGCGACGTTGATCGTGTCTGTTTTGAAGTTTAGTCGTATGTCTGGTGGTGTATGTATTATGTGTAACATTTCCAGTGTTAATCTCTTTCTATAGTGATTTTGTTGTTGTAATACCGACGCTTTCTCAAAGTTCGGACAGTGGCCACTAGATGCACAGTGGGCTGTTAGTGCAGTTTTTTGGTTATTTAAATTATGATAATGTTTCATGTCCGATTTGTACTGTGCTATTCTCGTTTTTAATTTCCATTTGGTGGTGCCTACGTAAATACTTCTGCATGCTTCGTAGTTGTTGCCATTGCACGGAATTTTGTAAATGACGTTGCTTTTTTCCATAGGAGGTATTATGGACTTGGTTTTATTGAACATGCTTTTGAGTGTGTTGCAGGATTTATGGGCTATTTTAAATTGTTTATTATTGTAACAGTTGGAGTCGATTAGACGCTCTGATAGTTGAGGTACGTAGATTACCGATTTAAACGTTTTTGGTGTTGCGGATTTTTCTAGATTACCTGCACACATCGATCTTCTTATTAATGTCCTTATAATATTTTCAGGAAAATGATTTAGTTTGAGGAGCGAAAAAATTTCCTGTCTAAATTCTTTATGATAGACATCGTCTGATATCTGTAGCATGCGTCGTATACAGCTCACTGCTGTATTCATAATCATACTCTTCGGGTGTTTAGAGTAAAAATTTATTAGTCGCCCTGACGCAGTTGGTATCTTATACCATATAAGTTTTAACTGGTTATCTCGTTTTATAACCATAGAATCTAAATAAGGTAGTTTTTCTTCTTCTTCCTGTTCTATGGTGAACTTTATGTTTTTATGAAAAGTGCTCAGCGCGTTCAGGGTATTCTGTATTTCATTATGTTTTACAATTGCGAATAAATCATCCACATATGTTGTCATAATTCTTGGTTTATGCACATATTGTTCAAAATTTCTTCCATTATAATGTCCGCGATAACTGGAGAAGCCGGCGATCCCATGGGCATACCTCTTAATTGTGTATAAACCGTGTCATTGAATTTAAAATATCTGTTTTCTTCGATACAAAACTTTAATATATCCATAAATAGTTGTTTTGGAATATTAGTATGTTCTTTTATAATCGTCCATTTATTACGTATGATGTCAAGTGCTATCTGTGTTGGTATATTCGGAAACAATGAAACCACGTCAAAGGAGTTAAGTCTTTCATCTTCGCAAATGAGGGTATTATTGATTCTATCTTTAAATTCAAGGGTGTTGTTAACGTTGTATTTGGAGTCAGCCGTGATATTTTTTAGAATATTTATTAGAAATTGGCATAGATCTGTTTAAGCGACTTAAACTATGCGTTTTTTTTTCTTTCGTTTGTTTCATAAGCGCTGAAATTCTCATCCGGCTTAAGAAATATTCTAAAGACATAGTTTTAGTTTTTAATTTAAAAATGAGGTTCTTCGAGTAGAAGATGGGGTGCCAATACATCAGAGCCCAGTGCTCGCCTCCATATCACATTTTGAAAGGGGTCTTCAAATAGAAGATGAGGTGGCTCATTAGAGCGAACCCTTAGGGTTCCCTATTCTCGCCCCAAATTAAATAAATAAAGAGATTTTTCTAGTAGAAAATGGGGTGCCAATACATCAGAGCCCCGTGATCGCCTCCATATCACATTTTGAAAGGGGTCTTCAAATGAAAAATGAGGTGGCTCATTAGAGCGAAACCTCAGAGTTCCCTATGTTCGCCCCGAATTAAATAAATAGTGGTTTTTCTAGTAGAAAATGGGGTGCCAATACCTCAGATCCCCGTTCTCGCCTCCATATCACATTTTTAAAGGGGTCTTCAAATAGAAGATGAGGTGGCTCATTAGATCGAAACTTCAGGGTTCCCTATTCTCGCCCCAAATTAAATAAATAAAGGTGTACCGATGCTTTGCATCGTCCCATGTTTTAAATAGACCATAAATAAAATTAAAAGGAACAAACTTAATAATTTGAATACATTAAAATAAAGACAAATTAAATAAATAAAGGGGTACCGATGCTTTGCATCGTCCCGTGTTTTAAATACACCATAAATAAAATTAAAAATACCAAACTTAATAAATTGAATACATTAAAATAAACATATTATAAATAAATAAAGGTGTACCGATGCTTTGCATCGTCCCGTGTTTTAAATACACCATAAATTAAATACATAAAGGTGTACCGATGCTTTGCATCGTCCCGTGTTTTAAATACACCATAAACTAAATGAAAATAGAATACAGTCCATTAAAATAATAATTTATAAAATTATAAATCTAAAAAATGCTTGGTTGCAGTGGGCTTTGAACCCGCAACCCCAAGCGTTTGAGTCGGGTACGTCATCCACTGTGCCACGACCCATACGCCTACAAGCACATCAAATTACTCCCTTATAACTCACATTAAACTGCTCGCCCTTAACTGCCCCACGCTTAGCTAGACCATATGATGGAGAGTTAATAGCTGAGCAAATTGGCCTAAGAGGAAGTCCTTCCTTGTGGATTTTCGGTAGACCATAAATCCTGGGCGGTAGTGCCGTCGTTGTCTAGAGTTTGCCTTTTTCCACCTTCGTGATACATCCCATTCTGTATAGTTTTTCCACTAAATTGTTGTTCTTCGTTTGTAGCCTTGAGGTGGGATCTTTCTATTCACTCTGTAAGTCGTCAAGTCATTGAGAATCTCGCTCATTTTATTATTGTAATCGTCTATCTCCATGGCTACAGTTTTGTTTCCTTTGTCAGATGTCAACGATTCCCTCTCTTCCAATATATTGCTGATGGAGAGGAATTAGTACAAACTCTTACTGAAAAAGAAAAGCAAGAAGAAGCGCGCAGAAAAATCTCGTTACTGGTAAAAAATCATGTAACAGCTAAAAGGGAAAGTGCAATAGACCGTGCAATATTAGATACTGTAGAGCGGACACGGAAATTTCTTAGTAAAAAACAACCACATACGAATTTTATCATCTGACAAAGGAAACAAAACTGTAGCCATGGAGATAGACGATTATGGATGATTTATTCGCAATTGTAAAACATGATGACATACAGAATACCCTGAACAAATAAAAACATAAAAATATAAAGTTCACCATAGAACAGAAAGAAGAAGGAAAACTACCTTATTTAGATTCTATGGTTATAAAAAGAGATAGCCAGTTAAAACTTATATGGTATAAGAAACCAACTGCGTCAGAGCGACTAATAAATTTTTACTCTAAACACCCGAAGAGTATGATTATGAATATAGCAATGAGTGGTATACAACGCATGCTACAGATATCAGACGATGTCTATCATAAAGAAATTGGACAGGAAATTACTTCGCTACTCAAACTAAATCATTTTCCTGAAAATATTATAAGGACATTAATAAGAAGATCGATGTGTGCAGGTAATCTAGAAAAATCCGCAACACCAAAGACGTTTAAATCGGTAATCTACGTACCTCAACTATCAGAGCGTCTAATCAAGTCCAACTGTTACAATAATAAACAATTTAAAATAGTCCATAAACCCCTGCAACACATCAAAAGTATTTTCAATTAAACCAAGTCCATAATACCTCCTATGGAAAAAAGCAGCGTCATTTACAAAATTCCGTGCAATACCAACAACTACGAAGCATGCAGAAATATTTACGTAGGCACCACCAAATCGAAATTAAAAACGAGAATAGTACAGCACAAATCGGACATGAAACATTATCATAATTTAAATAACCAAAACACTGCACCACTGTGCATCTAGTGGCCACTGCCCGAACTTTGAGAAAGCGTCGGTATTACAACAACAAAATCACTATAGAAAGAGACTAACACTGGAAATGTTACACATAATACATACCAGCAGACATACGACTAAACTTCAAAACAGATACGATCAACGTCACTCACTTGTACAGACACTTACTCACAACAAAACTCCACGCCAACGCGAACGGACGTTTAACTCAAAAATTTATGTATGTTTATAAAATATGGCATATTACATGTATGAAAATTTGTTTTTACATTGTTTTGTATAGTCCCTTGAAGACGGCTACCGACGTGTAACCGAAATATATCGGAATGAAAAATAAAAACTGATGTTTTTATTACTAAATATATTGACCTCGAGCCGGTACACATAAAACCAATATCTTTAAAAAAAAGTCGCCAAAAAAGAATATTAATTTAAAAATAAATAAATGCAACGCGATAGCCTCCGAAGAGATTTTAAGCCGAGCTTATCTTCCAATCTGCGTCGTGCTCCTTTTAATTTTTCCTACAAATTGGCGGGACGGGACCTACTTGTTTTATGCCGACTCCAAACGGCATCTGAAAAGCAGATGAGTTTTCACTGAGAAGCTATTCATGGCAGAAATACCCTCGGAGTGCTTTCCAAATACTACCAAGGAGCGACCCCGCTTAGAAAAATTTTCTACTGATTGAAAAACCTTGTTTTTAAAATGTTGATATTGCTTTGCCCGGGCGTGAACCCAGGATATTCGGTGTGGTAGGCGGAGCACGCTACCATCACTCCACGGCTGCCACCTATATAGTTTATTTTTGATTAATTACGCTTCATTACTGATATCAGCCACGTATTTATTTCTCACAATCAACAGCTGTTGTTTTTGGTGGTACCACCTTGGAGATTTTTTTCAACTCCACCTCAACTCGATATGCAATGTAGGATATCAACTGAAGAAATGTGGTTAATGTTAAATTGAGAAATGTACATTTCTCAAAATCTCTCGAAATTAGAATAATAATTGGAAAATATTAATGACGTTGGAGATCAACTCGAAAACTTTTAATTTTACAAAATTTTTCAAAGGTTGGATAATGATTGGAAAATGAAGTTGGATATCAACTCGAGAACTATCTGGTTTAAGAATAATTAAATAATGATGTTGGGTATTTCTTCCGGAACTAGATATATATTTAGCTGGACATTTTTTTCCATGTTTGTTGGGTAAACAAAATCCAGCTGTTGCCGTATCTACAAATTACCTAGATAATAAAAAAACCAATGTTGCCGCACAAAAAAGCATACCCCAAAGGCGGCCTTAAACAGTGACTGAAAAACTGCTCAGTAGTTTAACTGGAGTTCAAATTTGACTAGAGTTTAAGCAAACCAAGTTTAAGCTTAGCTTGATCAACTACTGAAAAACCGGGCCTAAATGGCATAAGAGCAGCGGCTCTATGTATTATTTATAATTGGCATAAGCAATTGTTTCTCTTTTGCAAGTTATCTGCTTTACGATGATGATTTAAAAATGTAATTAATAATCGAAATGATGTGATTAAGGTCCAGATCGACATTGATAAACTGCACATCTGGTGTGTGAATTCATGTCTTTATTGAACATAAAAAGGTGTTTTATCTTACCTACATCCTATAGGATTGGGGACTCTTCACTGGATACTGTAAATGAAACAAAGGATCTTGTTATATTTTTACTTCTAATTTCTCTTTTAATAATCACATTAGCTACATATATTGTCAGCAAAGCGTTCTGGGTGTTATCAAAAGTTACTGTTACAAATTTGCTGATCGCTATACGCTTAAATTACTTTATACAGCTTTTGTTCGATACAATTTGGAGTATGATGCTATTATGTGGTGACAAAGGATAATATATAACCGTTTTAAAAATTGTCAATTTGTGTTGGAGACTGTTAGTTACTCTAATAACTTTATTTATTATTTTATCCATTTCTCGTTGCTTCGTTCGATATGCCTTGTTTTTGTGGTCACCGAGTTGAGAGCATTCAAAGCAGTGTGCAATTTGATAAGTGCAAAAAAGTTTACCACATGCAGTGCGTTGTTGGTACATTGGCTGGTGACTTGATTTATTTTGTGGTGATTGTGCTGTCGCTCATCTTGAAGAGCGTATTTCCTTGAATAATGCTGTCGCAGAGCAGCTACAACATACAATCCACCGCATTACAATAATGTTACTGATAAAGAGCAAAATAATGTTTTATCATATATTCTTGCTGAACTCAAAAGTTTACGAGCAGAGCAAGCAAGTTCAGTTGCTGGTATTCACTCTCTGCAAGCTGACAAAAACAAATTACTTGGCGAGTTAGAAATTATGCGCTCTGAACTTATTAATCTCCATAAGGTCTATGATGAAGGTGTTGCTGGTTCGCTTGCTTCGCTCACATCTGAGGTCAAAGAACTACGCCGTAGTGGTAGCAAAAACGCAAATAAAGGTAAAGCTAAAAACAACAAGCATATCATATCTGCTGATCAGCCAAACTCTGCTAAGTCAGGCGAATGGAATAACGACGCCTTGCATGCGCATAAGATTCCGAGCCCTATTAATGATACACCAATTTACGAGTCGAACAAAAACAATGCTGAGAGCACTGAAGTGCTTGTTGATAAAGTTATTCCTGCAAAAAGTGTTGCTTGTGCAATTAACACTACATCTGGTGCTACTCTCGCTAGTGCACACACTTATGCTTGTGCTGCTAGTTTGTTTTGCGCTCATTCGCTTTTGGCGCCTTATTCTTCACAAAGGACGTCGACGTCGGCCGCCGCTGTTACCGCTTCTGTGACAAATGCCTCTGCCGAGAATGAAATAAATGCACCTAGTGCGAATTCTGGCGAAAAGGAAGTAAATGCACCCAGTGGGAATGCTGTCATAGAACTTCAGGTTGCTCCTAAAATGATGTGGCTGCATCTGTCGTCTTTTTCTTCAAACGTGACGAATGCTGATATTATTGCCTATGTTACGAAGTACGCTGAAATCAACCCTAAGTTTTTGGTTTGTAATGCCCTCGTTAAGCGGGATGTTGATATTCATGAGTTGGTTAAAGTTAGTTTTAAACTTGGCGTGCCGCTCTGCTTCTACGGTAAGGTAGCTAACGCCAGAATCTGGCCTATAAATATTCAAATACGGCCGTTTCGTTCTTTTCGCAAGGACGGGCCACCTCAAAACGGGTTGTAGTAAATACACATTCTCACAAGGATATTAAAATTTACTTTCAAAATGTATCTGACCTAAGAACCGAATCCGACTCACTCTTTACGATGAGTTCAAACCTGGATTATGATATATATGTAATAGTTGAGACTTGGCTTAATGATACTTTTATGGATGGTGAATTCTTCGATGAAAATTTATACTGCGTTTTTCGTAAAGATTGCGATGCATCAAAAACTGGTTTATCAAAAGGAGGGGGCGTTTTAATTGCGGTTCGACGAAAATTTCGTGCGACTTTGGTGCCTTTGCCGAATGCTGATTCCCTATTGGATATCCTCTGCATTTCTGTTCATGGAGTTTCTACACTTTTAATTTGTGCTTCGTATATACCCCTTCTAGTAGCGATTTACTTTATAAAGAGCATGTTGATAAAATTTCGGCCTTAGCATCTAGCCATGAAAATGTTTGCGTAATTGGCGACCTCAACCTCAGTAAATTAGAATGGTCTACTTTTGACAATAGTAGGGGGCTTCTTCCAAAGTCTTCAAATGCGTTTGTTGAAATATATGTGATGGACGGTTTTTCAAGATGTGACTTTAGTCAGATTAACAGTTTTAATAACAGTTTTCATAGAATATTGGATCTCATATTTTTAAGTGATAACATGAACTTTTGCCTCCAGGAATGTCTGGACCCTTCGTCCAATCCTGGTCCACATTATGTTCCGCTGGTTCCTCATTTGGAATTTTATGAGTTTAATACTTACGTAGAGGTAGAGGATACAATTTTCAAGTTTTATTTTAAAAATTATGATGTTGATGTCGTTAATGCAGCAATTGACTGTATTGATTGGGATACGCTATTTACTGAGGTTGATGCGACCGGTTGTTTCAATATTTTTAAGAATAATCTAAATTGTATTTGTAGAGAGCACATTCCTAAAGTAAAGAAAAAAGTTTACAAAATTCCTTGGTTCACGAAGGAGTTGAAAAGACTTAAGAATTTGAGAAACAAATTTTTCAAAAAATTAAAAATTTCAAGGCTTCCTTTTTACAAAGAAATGTATATAAAATATTTGAACGAGTTTAAATCATTGAGCAAAGTCTTGAAGCATAACTAAATAAGAAAATTCGAAGAGGATATTAAACTTAATCCGAAAGCTTTTTGGCGTTTTGTGAAGTCTAAAAAATCGTGTTCGAGTATTCCCTCTGTTGTATTTTACAAGGATGCACAAGCTGATTCAGCATCAGTTGCTGCAAATTATTTTGCGGAATTTTGAGGCCGACTCTAATTTGAGTAGTAGTGATTTTTACAGTGGCCTTGGTGCTAGTGGTTCCGCGCTAAACTTTGAGGCTCTTGAAATCCCTTTAGACGATGCTGAACTGGGGATTCGTGAAACCAATTTGTCGTCCCAGACTTATGTTGATGGTTTGTCGTCTCACCTTTTTAAGAATTGTTCAGCTCTCGCCTACCCAATATGGCTGCTTTTTAATAAATCTCTTGGGCAAGGTGTTTTCATTGACGCATGGAAAATCTTCTTTGTTACGCCAATTTTTAAATCTGGCCATAAAAATGATATCACCAATTATCGTCCAATTTCTAAAATTTCGACTATCTCAAAACTTTTTGAATGTATAATAAAAAATAAAATTTTCTTTGCCACTAGTCGTCTCATCTCGGTAGACCTGCATGGTTTCATGTCGGGGAGATCAACTACCTCTAATTTAGCAGTTTTCTCCGAATACTGCATTGAAGCTTTTAGTAACCGGGCCCAAGTTGACACCGTGTATACTGATTTTTCGAAAGCGTTTGATAAAGTTAATCATCGTATCTTAATATCGAAGTTACGGTGGTTTGGCTTCCACTCAAGTTTTTTAAGCTGGATCAAATCGTATCTCTCAAACCGATATTTTTCAGTTGTAGTTCATGGGGTGTCGTCGTACTCTTTCATTGCTTCTTCAGGCGTTCCTCAGGGAAGCATTTTTGGCCCAATTATTTTTGTGATTTTCATCAACCATATTACTAGTTGTTTTTAAATTTTCAAAATGTCTCTTGTATGCTGGTGACATGAAGATTTTTAGTAATATTACGTGTCCCGCTGACTCGTTGAAACTTAAGAGTGATCTAGACAATGTTGTAGCTTGGTGCCACAAAAATATGCTTCCCTTAAATCATAAAAAATGCTGCCATGTCTCCTATTCCAAATCCCGCTCCCCTATCCCTACTTCATATTATATTGCAGGCTCACAACTAAGCAATGTTTCCAAAATCACTAATCTTGAGGTGGTCTTTGACTCGAAGTTCTCGTTTCAAAGCAATCTGAATTATATTATAGCTAAGTCTTACTCTATGCTGGCTTTTGTCAGACGTTTCAGCTCAGATTTCTCGGATCCGTATACGTTAAACACTCTCTTTACCTCACTGGTGCGCTCGAGACTTGAATATGCTGTTATATTTGGCGTCCGTATTATTCCTGTCATTTAAGTCGTTTGGAGAGAGTTCAGAAAGCCTTTATAAAGTACGCTCTGCGCCCCCTTCATTTTGATCTTCCTGTTCCGGCGTATGAATCTAGATGTATGCTTATTGATCTCAAGACATTAAACTGTAGGAGAACCTTCCCCTCTCTCACTTTCATTTTTAATTTAATATCTGGGGTGGTTGACTGCCTTTTTTACTTGAACGTATATTCTTTCTTATTCCTAATATTTGTTTAAGGAATCATGCTACATTTTACGTTGGGCTGGCGAGGACCAATTATGCGGCCAATGCTCCTGTTGTTAGAGCTCTAAAAGAGTTTAACTTGCTCCAAAATTCTTCAGTTTTGGACTTCTCCTACTGTGAAAAAAGATTTAAAATGCTACTTAATGACGTGTTAAACTAGTTTACCTGCAACTAGTCTGTAAGAAATAATGTAATAATTTCAAGACTAAATAAATATTATTATTATTATTATTATTAAATCAGTTTAATGCCATTCGTCGAACGTGTTTAAGAAGATTATATATGCGTTATGTACATTAAAATTTCAAGAAAAAATGCCTCCATATAATTCCCGTTTACTTTTAATTAATTTAAAGTTATTGGGAAATAGGCGAGTTGTTCTTTCCATATCTTCGTTTTTTAAATGTATCAGTGGTGAGTTGGATAAAATATCTGTTCTTGATCGAATCAATTTTAACATACTGTAGAGGCTCATACGCACTGGCGAGTGCTCTACTAATAAATTCTTAAAACTGAGTTAGCTCGTAACGCTCTCGAACTCTGTCTTTTTTGATTTCTCAATGTTTTTTATGAATTTATTAATATTGTGAACTCCGTTTTGTAATTGGATTTCTACTTTTTAGGTTTCTTATTTTATTCCCCGGGCAATAGTGCGTAAGAGACCTGTATTTCATAGATTGCGAAACAAATAAAGCAAAATTAAAAAAAAATGTAAGGCGCGATAACCTCCGAAGAGATCTAAGGCCGAGCTTCTCTTCCAATTTGCGTCGTGCTCCTCTTGATTTTCCCTAAAAATTGCGTGGGCGGGACCTACATGTTTTATGCCGACTCCGAACGGCATCTGCAAGGCAGATGAGTTTTCACTGAGAGCTTTTCATGGCAGAAATACACTCGGAGCGCTTGCCAAACACTTCTGAGGGGCGACCCCGCTTAAAAAAAATTTCTTTTAATTGAAAACCTCATTTCTAAAATTTTGATATGCTTTGCCCTGGGTGTGAATCCAGGGCATACGGTGTGGTAGGCGGTGCACGCTACCATCACACCACGGTGGCCGTCAAACAAATAAATAAATAAAATAAACAAATGTACGCGTAAACAACAAATAAATAAAATAAACAGTGTTCTGTTGTTGTTGTAGCGATAAAGAAGCTCGCCGAAGGTTTTGGGGAGTGTTATCGATTTTTATGATCCTTTGGATATAGATCCGGTACGTTAAGGTACAAGCCCGACCATCTCGGGAAAGGTTTAATATGACCACATAGAACCTTCTAGGCCATCTCTCCCCACACCCTAGTTCCATGGTCGTCTGAGCATCAACTGCTAAAGAATCAGGATTCGCCAGGAGTAGCTGAGGGTGAAAATTGGGTTCATGCTCCATGTGAAACTTGGCCCGGAATGAAAGAGGAAACGGGTACCTATGGGAGCTGGTAATAGAAGGGGGATCAGGTTCTACGAGGGAGGAAAAGGTCGCAGCTCGAACTCGCATCCGAAATATTACCAGGTGTCACTGAGCATAAGGGTAGAGTTCAAGCATCTACAACTACAACAGTCGACGTTTAGGGATAAAGCCGATGTGTAAGACGCCCGACCAAAGACTGTCATTTCAGTGTAACCCCATTTAATTTGTTGCGTCCCTCTCACAAATTGTCATCCTCCCAGCAGCTCCTTGCAGCGGGACTGCTCCATATCTCTCTGCTCCGGGAAGGTATCGATTCCAATCCGGGTCCGTCTCCTGACTCCGGTCCTGAGAAATGGTTTTTGCTGCGTCTACCGGAAAAGAATCTTTTTAAGACGGTCATACTCTTATCAGTGTGTCTCGTGTAAGGGATGGTTGCATCGGATAGGTTGTTCTTGGCTAGATCCCAAAACCAGACGTCCACGTAACTTCTATGAATCTTTGTTGGCTCCTTGCTGTTCACGCCCAAAGGCGTCCGTAGTCTACGCCTTAGTGCGCCCCCACTACCTTCCAGCAGCCCTGCTGCTCAGCAAGCCACAACAAGTACCCGTTGCTGGTCGCGCCCCACGGCGCCACCAACTCATACGGTTGCTCGCACTCGCACCTACAATCTCCGTAGTAGAGTCGGAAGCAATGCCGAGTAGCAGCCCCTGCCCCCGTCTTCTCTCCCCCTCTTTTGTGGCAGCAATCGTGTAGGTCAGGGAAACATACTCTTAGTCCCTACCACCTTTTGTACCGTTTGCCAGCACAGAATATATATGTTTGCGACATCCGCCCAATCGCAGCTCCTGCTTTGGACGGTGCCACTTTCCTAGATGTTCTGGTCCCCCCGACGGGTTTCATTGCGCCATGTGCCAGGCCGCATACCCAAATACACCGGGTACCCCAATGCTTACCCAAGGACGTCCAGTCCCAAGGCCACAACAGGGAAGATCACGGAGATAGTCGATTTCATAAAGCGGTACAACATCCGCATTGCTGCGATTCAAGAGACTAAACTCACAGCAAGATCTGCTCTGCACACCTGTTATGGGTATAATGTACACAGGAAAGACCGCGAGAGCGGAAATGGAGGCGGCCTCGCGTTTATCATACACCACTCTGTACAATATCATATATTTGATCCCGACATCGGCCGCAGGGACAGTGTCTTAGAACGTCAAGGCTTATCTGTCCGGTCAGGCGATGCACACCTAGAAATCATTAAAATCTACATCCCTCCTGCCACCTGTTGCCCAGTGGATACCGCCCTAATATCAGCGCCTTACTCACTGGAAATAATGGCATTATCATGGCCCAACACGATCTATGGCATTAAACTTGCAGGCAGACAGTAGGGGTGAGATGTTGGCGGATCAAATAGAAGAAACGAAGTTCTGCACAATAAACGGAGACGCCCCCACACGTATGGTAGGGAGCTGTCACAGTTCGCCGGATATATCAGTCGTGAGCGCAGGACTCATAAACTGCGTCAACTGGCAGCCGATGGTAGCATTGGCATCCGACCACCTGCCTATACTCATTTCGCTCGAGCGTACCGCCGACTTCATCGTCACAGCGCAAACTTTCATAAACTTCAAAAAAGGAAAGTGGGACGGGAGCGTGCTTTCCGCAAGGTCATTGAATCCGCCTCGGCTGTTTTCATTCCCGTCGGTAGAATTTCCGAAATTCGGCCTCATTTTCCGGAGGAGGCCGTAAACTTAGCGAGAGAACGTGACTTTATAAGACAGCTCGATCCCAACGACCCCAAATAAGGAATATAAACCCAACGCATCAGAATTCTTGTGGATGAACACAAGCGGGCGAAATGGGAGGAGCACCTAAGCCGTTGTAACCTCTCTGCCGGTGTAGGTAAACTTTGGTCCACCGTTAAGTCCCTATCGGACCCGAGCGATAAAGTGCTGTCGGATGCGAAAAAATGCGCGAGCGCTTTTTGCCGAAAATATATAATGCATTCTACGGTCGAAAAAATTAGACGGCGGGCCAACAGACACGCACATAAACATAAATTCAGCGCGTCTCCAATTACCATCACCGCCAAAGAGGTTGAGGACGCCATCGGTCATGCTAAAACCAGTGGCCCAGAGGGCATAGCAATGCCGATGCTTAAAAGCCTAGGGAAAGAGGGTTTCAAATATTTAGCACATCTCTTCAACCCTGTCTCTCTTCACCTTTGTCATTACCGAAAAATGGAAAATGGCCAAGGTGGTCCCGCTACTAAAGCCTGGAAATCCAGCTAACATAGGAGAGTCATATCGCCCGATATCTCTCCTATCGCCAGTAGCCAAAACGCTTGAAGCCATTTTGCTCCCCTACTTCAAACCAAATTTGCAGCTAGCCTGTCATCAGCGTGGCTTTAGAAAACTCCATAGCACCACAACCGCGCTAAATGCCATTAGCACCCTGATAAATTGCTGGTTTAAATTAAAACCCCCAACATAGAACAGTACTCGTTGCGCTAGACCTATCAAAAGCTTTTGATACGGTCAACCATGTCACGTTACTGCAAGACCTGGAAGGGTCTACCCTTCCCCCATGTCTTAAAAGGTCGACCGCAAATTATCTGGGTATCGGCAGGCATCGGTGCAATTAAGAAGCGAATCATCCTAAACCAAGAAGAATTAAACAAGGGGTGCCACAGGGTGGTGTCCTATCTCCACTTTTGTTTAACTTCTACATATCAAAGCTGCCTTCGCCACCAGAAGGAGTTACTATCGTTTCCTACGCCGATGACTGCACAATAATGGCCACAGGCCCAGGCCCACAGATCGATGAGCTTTGCAACAGAATAAACGGTCTACCTCCCTGATCTCTCCAGTTTTTTCGCCTCGCGAAACCTGGCATTAACACCGACAAAATCCTCCGCGACCTTATTTACAACATGGACGTCACAGATGTCGACCATTTTGCACATCCACGTCGATGGCACTACGATGCGACTGTCCCACACCCCAAAATCTTGTGTGTGAAGTTTGATCAGAATCTACGTGTAGGTGAGCATGCAGCCGCAATTGTACCGAAAATCCAGAGCCGTAATAAAATCCTCAAATCTCTTGCTGGCAGTACTTGGGGAAAAGATAAAGAAACGCTCTTTACCACTTACAAAAGCAATTGGCCATCCGATTGCATGTTACGCGTCCCCGATATGTTCGCCAAGCCTAAAGACCACTCACTGGAAGAAGCTACAGGCCTGCCAAAATACTGCCCTCAGACCGCCACAGGTTGTCTTATGTCCCCAGAACAGCATCTACATAATGAGGTGAGAATACTCCCCATCAGTCAGAGAAATGAAGTGCTAACCAAACAGTTCCTGTGAATACCCAGAAACCTGGGCATCCCAACAGACATCTGATTGATGAACCAGCACCGCCTAGGGGCTTAAGGAGTCATCTCCGTAAGCATTTTGAGGAAATACGGCACCTGAGAAACCCAGCCGTATGAAGCCAAAAAACACAAGCAGGTCCTCAGCGAACTCCACAAACAGGCGTCGGACCTTTATGCCAGGAATTGCCCGGTGAATCCAGTACTCAAAAACAGTACCCAAAACTTGCGGAAGGGGAACGCATACTCCCCAGGGAAACGCGAGTCACTCTAGCTCAACTTCGATATGGATACTGTAACAGGTTAAAACTCTTACCTATCCAGAATCAACCCCGACATACAAAATGTATGCCCCGCTTGCAATGTGTCCCCACATGACACCAACCATCTCTTTAATTGTAATGTGGAACCAACGCCTTTAACACCCCTCTCATTATGGTCCACCCTGTTGAAACAGCAAGTTTCCTTGGACCCCCGTTAGAGGACATTGATGACAATTTGTGATTGGTCGCCCCTATTGGATGGGGGCGATGCACTGCTACAACATCAACAACAACAACAACGCCCAAAATAATAATATATAACAAATAATAACAAATAAAAAGTATTTTTTAATTGAATGACGAACAAATAAAAACAAAAAAGCCTTGAGCTCGATTCGAACACGCGATCTTAAGAGATAAAAATTATCTTTGATTCTGCTGAAGAATCAAACAACAATTAAAAAATATTCTTTACTTGGTTGGCGAACAAACAAAAATAAAAAGCCTTGAGCTCGATTCGAACCCGCGATCATGAAAAATAAAAGGTATCTTCTAAAAGTCAAATAACAATAAAAAGGGTTTTTTATTTGGATGCCGAATCAAATAAAAAATTAAAATTTTCATTTTGCTGAAGAATCAAATCACAAATTAAAAGTATCATTTATTTGAGGGCCGAATCAAATACAAGATATCATTAAGGGTATTCTCTCGGTCTAAAATCCATATAAAACGTAAAAAGTTTTCCATTTTACTGTTGAAAAATGTCTACACGCAACAACAAACGGTTTCTACATTTTCCATATTCAACCCCATGTATTTTTGAATAGTTAATTTATAATTTTAACAAATTTGTTGAAAAATGAAATAAAACAAGTAAGGGCGGGACTGTCTTCAGCTGTTCCGAAGACTTCATACCTTTCATGAATGAGGCTGAACAATAATCTTATCCCGTTCGTAATCTCCGAATAATCGGATGTATAAGATAAGAAATATATAGTGAAACAGATCTACATACCTAAACGATTTTTAAGATAAATATAAAATAAAAAACAGGTAGGTACTTTGTGTGAGGATGCAAAGTTTCAGGTTTTTTGTGGTCTGCGTGTAAAAACTATGACTACGAATCACGTATTTCAACAATATATGACGTAAACGTAACTATTTGATGAATTTTGAAGCTTCTAGCCGTAAAAAAGGGGCAAAAATGACAGTTTATATGGGGTATATAATATATATACCACCGATATCTATGATTTTTTCAGACAACAATATATGCTATATACGTAAGCATTTGGTGAAATTTGAAGCTTCTAGCTATTAAAATGGGGCAGAAATTGCGTAAAGTTTCTTATCTGAACAATCGGTTGTATGAGATATATATTATATATACCACCGATCTCAGTGATTTTTTCAGACAGCAATATATGTTATATACGTAAGCATTTGGTGAAATTTGAAGCTTCTAGCTGTTAAAATGGGGAAGAAATTGCGCAAAGTTTCTTATCTGAACAATCGGTTGTATGACATATCTATATATATAAAAGAACTGTACATTTTAATTGTTACTCCATAACTCGAGAACGGCTCGACAGATTGCCATGAAATTTTTAGGAAAGATACAGGAAGGAGAGATGATGGTTAGTTGATTTTGAAATCCCAAATCGGTTTAGCCATTCTTGAGTTATGATTTTTTTTAGAAAAAATTCAAAATTTGAAAAAAAAAGTTTACATTTCGGTCCGACCTAACGAAAAAAATCGATCCAACCTATTACAAGTTAATTTCATTGACAGCATACAAATGTTAAACAGATGAACCTGTCCAAATGCAAATGTTTATCAATCACTTTCTTCTGATGGTAACTATTGTTCACGCCTGCCTTTCCAACATATCTTCGTTAAGTTAATAATTTGCATACATACAAACACACACTCCCACTCATCGCACGCATTCATGCTTTTGTTGTACAACGTAACGTCACCGTCTTCGCTTTTGTTTTTCGCTTTTTTTTATCATTTTGCTATTATCGCATATTCCTCAATGCACTGCACTCCCACTCACTCCCACTCCCACTCCCACTGCAGCAACATAATGCACACTCACCTGCACTAATATTACTTTGCCTATATACTCTTCGCACTCATCGCTTATTTTGTCAACATTAAATAGCAGGACTTTTCCATGGAAAATTCCTAAACATAAATTCTGCTGCCTAAATTGAATTTTTTCTTAGCATGTAAGATCATTGAATTTGTAATCGTCAAAGAGTTACGACAAAATAAAGCCATATAAAAACCAAATTTCGTTTGCCTATTGATTTGGCATATACATAGATGTAGAAAACGCTCTACATTTCTCCAACTATTATTAATTTAAAAAGTGATTTTAAGTGTGTTCAGTGCAAGAAAACATAGTTAAAAAAGATTTTTTCCATAATTTCATCATATGCATCAAAATGCCACCAACAAGACGATCAACTATAGGTCGACGTACGCGTAATTCTACCTATAGATTTAATCAAAGGAGAGCGCAAAGTGTAGAGGAACGCTCACAACAAAACCAAGTACAACAATTACGAAACGCACGTCGTCATAGATCGACAGATCCAAATCCATTAAATCCAGCATCGAGACGAACGACACGACTTTCACGTCGTGCTGTGCAAGAGATGGAATACGCTGCTTTCGCTTACAATAGCGAAAATTCTCAAGTTGGAACGCCAAAAAATTTGTTTATCTTTGCACCGAACGAAAAAACCAAAAATACTGTGTAGCCACTTGCATTACAATAAGATACAATAATAAAATGTTTTAAGCGAAAATTTCACCAAATATGTGTACAAAATTCAATTCAATTTAGAGAACAATAAACTAAATTGTCAACAAACAAAACAGAAAAAATAAAGCAATATTCAATCGATCTCGGGCGTTACAACGTACCACCGGTCTCTATGATTTTTTCAAACAACAATATATGCTATACACGTAAGCATTTGGTGAAATTTGAACATATCTTAACGATTTTTAAGATAAATATAAAATAAAAAATAGGTAGGTACTTTGTGTGAGGATGCAAAGCTTCACGTTTTTTGTGGTCTGTATGTAAAAAACTGTGACTACGATTCACGTATTTCAAAAAATATATGACGTAAACGTAACTACTTGATGAATTTTGAAGCTTCTAGCCGTAAAAAAGGGGCAAAAATGACAGTTTATATGAAGTATATAATATATATACCACCGATCTCTATGATTTTTTCAGACAAAATATATGCTATATACGTAAGCTTTTGTTGAAATTTGAAGCTTATAGCTATTAAAACGGGGCAGAAATTGCGCAAAGTTTCTTATCTGAACAATCGGTTGTATGATATATATACTATGTATACCACCGATCTCAATAATTTTTTCAGACATCAATATATGCTATACACGTAAGCATTTGGTGAAATTTGAAGCTTCTAGCTGTTAAACTGGGACCGAAATCGCATATATATATACTATATATATATACTATATATACCATCATATATATATATTATATATATTACCGATCTCTATGATTTTTTGACACAACAATATATACTATATACGTAAAGCAATCGGTGAAATTTGAAGCTTATGTTAAAATGGGGTAGAAATTGCGAAAAGTTTCTTATCTGAACAATCGGCTGTATGAGATATATAATATATATACAACCGATCTCTATGATTTTTTCAGACAACAATACATGCTATATACGTAAGCATTCGGTGAAATTTGAAGCTTCTGGCTGTTTAAAATGGGGCCTAAAATTGCGAAAATATATATATATACTATATATACCACCATATTTATACTATATATATCACCGATCATTATGATTTTTCAGACAACAATATATGTGTGGTAACTTGACACGCTCGCCTCTATAGTAATGGAACACACCTATTGATGACAAAAGGCCATCACTAAATATATATATATATACAGACACAATTCATGCATATCCGCCAGCTAATTAACCTCGGCAATTATCAAATAAAACGTGTGCTTTAAGACTAACCGAATAATCATTGTTTTCCTCGGGCGGTATCCAGCAAATGGCGACGAGGTAAAAAAAAATTAAGACACAATTTAATAAAAATATTAAATAAAGTCGTACTCGTAGTAGTAAAAGTGCAAATGACTGATGTGAATTGGGAAATTATTCATAACGAGATTGCGTTAAAACACACCTCGTGGATAAAACACTCTAAGCAAACTAACCTAGTGAAAGTGTGTGAAAATTTTCTTAATATTGCCGATGAAAATCTCTCGGTTGAACAGTTACGAAAATCTTTACTAAAGTGCATAAAAAACATATTGCAGAAAACGAAAAAACAGAAAAACTCGACAACAGCTTTTCGAATAGTAAAGAAATCAAAAACATTGCAAGTGTCATTAAAATCGAGCATAAAAAAATGTCATTGCTAGGACAAGTGGATTCTTTCCAAAAGAAGGGTGATTAGGTCATTTTAGACCAGCTCTCAGCCTATGTTATGCTAAACGACATACCAGATCCAAAGAAGCCTACCTTGCTGTTAACACTGTTGTCACCAGATGTGTACAAAGAGTTGAAAGCTGAATGTGAACCACAGCCTTTAAATAACATGAGTTGCGAACAACTACAAAATAAGCTAGCGGAATTGTATGACCCTGATAAAGGTGAATACGCAGCACGATTTTTTTCCGCGAACGAAAGCAAAAGCCGAATGAAAGCGTGCAGGAGTATTTATTGGCCCTAAAAACCCTATCCACGCCATGTAAATTTTCCTCCTCTGAAATTAATACTCAGCTAAAAGATCAATTTATTTCGGGTGTTTCCAGCAAATTGATGAAGTATGAGCTGCTAAAAGAGTCCAATAAATCACTGAAAGAATTAACAGATTTGGCAAAAACAGTTGAAATTGCAGACGGCAAAACGTTGGAGACAAACAAAGCTGAAAATACAACGAAGTCGGAAGAGAAAATGGTTGAAATGCATAGTCTGAAAACATCACTCAACGGCTACCCTGCGAAAATAAACTCTTATAAAAGTCAAACGAAGAGATCGAATAACTTTCAACGGCAGCAAAAGTCATCGAGAGATACCAACAACAATAGTCGCGGACAACAAACAACTATTGGCGAACAGGCAAAGGAAAGAGTTACTTGTACTTGTTGCGGCAAAAACAACCATCAACAATTTCAATGCTCTCTCAGATTTAAATATTGTAGCGAATGTGGCGAAAAAGGGCATATTTTTAGAATGTGTAGTAAAAAGAAAAAGTTTTCTCAACGGAGCAAAGAGTTAATAATGTGCAAAATGCACCAGAGCCCCAAGAACTGGAAATTTTTGATGGTTTATCTAATAATAATAAAATAATAATAATAATAATAATAAAGACCATGATCATGCAAGGGACAGTGATTCAATAGCGGAGCGTTATAAGTGTGATTATTATCACTCCGTTAATGAAATTCTAGTAGATGGTGAACTTGAATCAAGTAAAATGAGTTATAAATTATTGGCCCTCAGTTTGAAAACTATTTATATAAATAATGTGCCTATCAATATGGAAGTTGATTCTGGTTCACCAATTTCTGCCATTTCGTTGGAATGTTATAAACAAAATTTTTCAGGCAGTCCATTGCAAACGATCGACACCACATTGCGTGCCTACAATAATCAACCAATACCTACTGAAGGTAAAATTTATGTGGATATACAGCGTAATGAAATTAAGCAAAAACAAATACTGTATGTTATAAAAAAAGGTGGCTCTCCAATATTATGAAGAGAGTGGATACACGTTTTAAAAATGTGGCCATTGCAATTTTCAGACAAAAAGTATAATGATAAACTTAATTGCATCTATGAATTATCAAAATCATGTATCGAAAATTTGCGCGCGGAATTCCCAGAAATATTTAAAAGCGGTTTCGGTTTATTTAATCGCGGAAAGGTATCATTGCAAGTAAACCCAATACCCAGCCGAAATTTTTGCAACCACGAAAACTGCCTTATGCTTTACGGGAGAAAGTGGAATCCGAAATTTATCGTTTAGTTGAAAATAAAATTTTAATTCCAGTATAATATAGTGATTGGGGAACTCCGATAGTCCCAACAATAAAACAAAGGTTCGATTATGTAGCGATTTTAAAGTTACGCTAAATCCATTTTTGGAAGTAGACCATTTCCCCTCACCGCGGCCGGAATCGGTATTTTACGAATTACGTGGGGGTTAACAATTTACGAAACTGGATTTAGCGGAAGCTTACCAACAATTGCCACTGGACGAACAGTCGCAAAAAATATGTGATTATCAGCACCCATTTGGGTTTGTTCAAATATACACGATTACCTTATGGCGTATCCACCGAACCGGGTTCATTTCAACGAAAAATAACAGCTTTACTGATGGGGATTCCGAGCGTCGTTGTGTATATTGACGATATTGTTATCACCGCGGCAAATAAAGAAGAACATTTTAGGCGATTACGAGAAGTATTGCGTCCATTAGATGACGCCGGGCTAATTTTAAATTTTTCAAAGTGTAAATTTTTGCAGGATGAAGTTATATATTTACGGTACCGCATATATAACAAGTAAGGAAGGCTAAGTTCGGGTGTAACCGAACGTTACATACTCAGTTGAGAGCTATGGAGACTAAATAAGGGAAAATCACCATGTAGTAAAATGAACCCAGGGTAAACCTGGAATGTGTTGTTTGTACGATATGGGTATCAAATGAAAGTTGTTAATGAATATTTTAAAAGGGCGTGGGCCTTAGTTCTATAGGTGGAAGCCTTTTCGAGATATCGCCATAGAGGTGGACCAGAGGTGGCTCTAGAATTTGTTTGTACGATATGGGCATGAAAAGAAAGGTGTTAATGAGTTTTTTAAAAGGGCGTTGGCCGCAGTGCTATAGGTGGACGCCTTTTCGAGATATCGCCATAAAGGTGGACCAGGGGTGACTCTAGAATTTGTTTGTACGATATGGGTATCAAATGAAAGGTGTTAATGAGTATTTTAAAAGGGAGTGGGCCTTAGTTCTATAGGTGGACGCCTTTTCGAGATATCGCCATAAAGGTGGACCAGGGGTCACACTAGAATTTGTTTGTACGATATGGGTATCAAATGAAAGGTGTTAATGAGTATTTTAAAAGGGAGTGGACCTTAGTTCTATAGGCGGACGGCTTTTCGATATATCGCCATAAAGGTGGACCAGGGGTGACTCTAGAATTTGTTTGTACGATATGGGTATCAAATGAAAGGTGTTAATGAGTATTTTAAAAAGAGTGGGCCTTAGCTCTATAGGTGGACGCCTTTTCGGGATATCGCTATAAAGGTGGACCAGGGGTGACTCTAGAATTTGTTTGTACGATATGGGCATCAAAAGAAAGGTGATAATGAGTGTTTTAAAAGGGAGTGGGCCTTAGTTCTATGGGTGGACGCCTTTTCGAGATATCGCCATAAAGGTGGACCAGGGGTGACTCTAGAATTTGTTTGTACGATATGGGTATCAAATGAAAGGTGTTAATGAGTATTTTAAAAGGAGTGGGCCTTAGTTCTATAGGTGGACGCCTTTTCGAGATATCGCCATAAAGGTGGACCAGGGGTCACACTAGAATTTGTTTGTACGATATGGGTATCAAATGAAAGGTGTTAATGAGTATTTTAAAAGGGAGTGGGCCTTAGTTCTATAGGTGGACGCATTTTCGAGATATCGCCATAAAGGTGGACCAGGGGTCACACTAGAATTTGTTTGTACGATATGGGTATCAAATGAAAGGTGTTAATGAGTATTTTAAAAGGGAGTGGGCCTTAGTTCTATAGGCGGACGGCTTTTCGAGATATCGCCATAAAGGTGGACCAGGGTGACTCTAGAATTTGTTTGTACGATATGGGTATCAAATGAAAGGTGTTAATGAGTATTTTAAAAGGGAGTGGGCCTTAGTTCTATGGGTGGACGCCTTTTCGAGATATCGCCATAAAGGTGGACCAGGGGTCACACTAGAATTTGTTTGTACGATATGGGTATCAAATGAAAGGTGTTAATGAGTATTTTAAAAGGGAGTGGGCCTTAGTTCTATAGGTGGACGCCTTTTCGAGATATCGCCATAAAGGTGGACCAGGGGTCACACTAGAATTTGTTTGTACGATATGGGTATCAAATGAAAGGTGTTAATGAGTATTTTAAAAGGGAGTGGGCCTTAGTGCTATAGGTGGACGCATTTTCGAGATATCGCCATAAAGGTGGACCAGGGGTCACACTAGAATTTGTTTGTACGATATGGGTATCAAATGAAAGGTGTTAATGAGTATTTTAAAAGGGAGTGGGCCTTAGTTCTATAGGCGGACGCCTTTTCGAGATATCGCCATAAAGGTGGACCAGGGGTGACTCTAGAATTTGTTTGTACGATATGGGTATCAAATGAAAGGCGTTAATGAGTATTTTAAAAGGGAGTGGGCCTTAGTTCTATGGGTGGACGCCTTTTCGAGATATCGCCATAAAGGTGGACCAGGGGTGACTCTAGAATTTGTTTGTACGATATGGGTATCAAATGAAAGGTGTTAATGAGTATTTTAAAAGGGAGTGGGCCTTAGTTTTATAGGTGGACGCCTTTTCGAGATATCGCCATAAAGGTGGACCAGGGATGACTCTAGAATGCGTTTATACAATATGGGTATCAAACGAAAGGTGTTAATGAGTATTTTAAAAGGGAGTGGGCCTTAGTTCTATGGGTGAACGGCTTTTCGAAATATCGATATAAAGGTGGACCAGGGGTGACTCTAGAATATGTTTGTACGATATGGGTATCAAATGAAAGGTGTTAATGAGTATTTTAAAAGGGAGTGGGCCTTAGTTCTATAGGTGGACGCCTTTTCGAGATATCGCCATAAAGGTGGACCAGGGGTGACTTTAGAATTTGTTTACGATATGGGTATCAAATGAAAGGTGTTAATGAGTATTTTAAAAGGGAGTGGGCCTTAGTTCTATAGGTGGACGCCTTTTCGAGATATCGTTATAAAGGTGGACCAGGGTTGACTCTAGAATGCGTTTGTACATTATGAGTATCAAACGAAAGGTGATAATGAGTATTTTAAAAGGGAGTGGGCCTTAGTTCTATAGGTGGACGCCTTTTCGATATATCGCCATAAAGGTGGACCAGGGGTGACTCTATAATGTGTTTGTACAATATGGGTGTCAAATTAAAGGTATTAATAAGAATTTTAAAAGGGAGTTGTGGTAGTTGTATATGTGAAGGCGTTTTCGAGATTTCGACCAAAATGTGGACCAGGGTGACCCAGAACATCATCTGTCGGGTACCGCTAATTTATTTATATATGTAATACCACGAACAGTATTCCTGCCATGATTCCAAGGGCTTTCGATTTCGCCCTGCAGAACTTTTTCATTTTCTTCTACTTAATATGGTAGGTGTCACACCCATTTTACAAAGTTTTTTTCTAAAGTTATATTTTGCGTCAATAAACCAATGCAATTACCATGTTTCATCCCTTTTTTCGTATTTGGTATAGAATTATGGCATTTTTTTTCATTTTTCGTAATTTTCGAAATCGAAAAAGTGGGCGTGGTCATAGTCGGATTTCGGCCATTTTTTATACGAATACAAAGTGTGTTCAGATAATTATGTGAACTGAGTTTAGTAAAGATATATCGATTTTTGCTCAAGTTATCGTGTTAACGGCCGAGCGGAAGGACAGACGATCTACTGTGTATAAAAACTGGGCGTGGCTTCAACCGATTTCGCCCTTTTTCACAGAAAACAGTTATCGTCCTAGAATCTAAGCGCCTACCAAATTTCACAAGGATTGGTAAATATTTGTTCGACCTATGGCATTAAATGTATCCTAGACAAATCAAATGAAAAAGGGCGGAGCCACGCCCATTTTGAAATTTTCTTTTGTTTTTGTATTTTGTTGCACCATATCATTACTGGAGTTGAATGTTGACATAATTTACTTATATACTGTAAAGATATTAAATTTTTTGTAAAAATTTCACTTTAAAAAAATTTTTTTTTAAGTGGGCGTGGTCGTTCTCCGATTTTGCTAATTTTTATTAAGCATACATATAGTAATACAAGTAACGTTCCTGCCCAAATTTCATCATGATATCTTCAACGACTGCCAAATTACAGCTTGCAAAACTTCTAAATTACCTTCTTTTAAAAGTGGGCGGTGCCACGCCCATTGTCCAAAATTTTACTTATTTTCTATTCTGCGTCATAAGTTCAACCCACCTACCAAGTTTCATCGCTTTATCCGTCTTTGGTAATGAATTATCGCACTTTTTCGATTTTTCGAAATTTTCGATATCGAAAAAGTGGGCGTGGTTATAGTTCGATATCGTTCATTTTAAATAGCGATCTGAGATGAGTGTCCCAGGAACCTACATACCAAATTTCGTCAAGATACCTCAAATTTACTCAAGTTATCGTGTTAACGGACGGACGGACGGACATGGCTCAATCAAATTTTTTTTCGATACTGATGATTTTGATATATGGAAGTCTATATCTATCTCGATTCCTTTATACCTGTACAACCAACCGTTATCCAATCAAAGTTAATATACTCTGTGAGCTCTGCTCAAGTGAGTATAAAAATGGTATTCATCCAATTAAACATAAGATCGAAGCAGTACAAAAGGCTCTACCACCAACTAACGTATCAGAATTACCTAGTTTGTTAGGTTCTATAAATTACTATGCAAGATTCATACCAAATATGGCAACACAATTAAAACCTTTATACGAATGTTTAGAACAAAAGCGTGGTTTTCAGTGGACTTCCAAATGCGATAAAGCGTTGACAGAAATCAAAACTCAGTTAATGTCAGAAAAATTCCTAGTACACTTCGATCCAAATAAACCATTGGTGCCCACATGCGATGCATCCCCGCATGGCGTTTCGGCAGTGTTATGCCATAGAATTAACAAACAAGATTTTCCGATCCACTATGCCAGCCGTACATTGAATGCAATTGGGCGTAATTATTCGCAGTTAGATAGGGAAGGTTTAGCTATAATTTTCGGCGTAAAATTTTTTTTGAACATTTGTATGGGCGAAAGTTTCTGTTACAGACAGACAAATCAGCACTTACACGCATTTTCCATTCCGAAAAATCAATTCCAGAAATAGCGGCCGCTCGGCCGTATTTTTGTCTGGGTTTCGCTATGAAATAAAGCATATTAATTAAAGGTTCGAATAATTATGCAGACTGGCTGAGTCGCATGCCTAATAAAGATGCAGTAGATCTTGCCAAAGAAAGAGAGTTCGCTGATGATGAGTCTCAAATTTATATTTCAATAGTATTAAGAAGTCCGATTTCGCGTCTTTTGATTGGAAGCAGGTGCAACGTGAAACTCGTAACGATAAACTTCTTTGCAAGGTAATGCGGTATTGTTTAGATGGATGGCCAGACAAAACACCTGTAGAAAAAGAGCTAATAACATTTTGGAATAAACGTGAAGCATTGTCAATTGAAAATAATTGTTTACTTTGGGGTCACCGAGTAGTGATTCCTAAAAATTTAAGATCAGTAGTGATGCACGAATTGCATTTTAACCATTTCGGGGTAAGCAAAATGAAAGCATTAGCTCGGTCGTTTGTTTGGTGGCCGTTTATAGATAACGATTTGGAAGAAATAACACGTTCATGTATTAACTGTTTAGAAACAAAAAGAAACCCCAGAAAATTCCATTGACTCCATGGTTATGACCAACTATGCCTTGGCACAGAGTTCATGCCGATTTTTTAGGTCCTATAGAAGGTAAAATGATACTGTTAATGATAGATAGTCATTCTAAGTGGCCAGAAGCCTTTATAATGTCTAATATGTGCGAAAATGCCACGATATCGGTGCGGCAAGAAGTTTTCACCCGTTTTGGGTATCCCGCTCATTTAGTTACTGACAATTTTACAACGTTTGTCGGCGAAGCTTTTCAAAATTTTATACGAAAAGCAGGTATTCGGCACAGCACCCGCCCAGCGTATTGTCCCGGAACTAATGGGGCGGCCGAAAATTGAGTAGATACGTTCAAACGTAAGGTGAAGTGTATGACTAAGAGTGGGTTATCATTATCTGATGCTCTCAAACAATTTTTATTTGATTATAGAAGTACACCGCACTCTTCAACAAACAAATCACCAGAAAAACTTATGCTAGGGTGAGAATTACGTACGAGATTTTCATTATTAAGGCCAAGAGAGATCGAGGGCACAATGTTTAACAATCAGTCTCGCCAAATACGAAATTGTAAAGGGGGGAGACGCGTAGAGTTTGAGGTAAGAGAGTCAGTGATGGTAACTGACCACAGAAGTGGTAAAATGAAATGGATAAAAGGAAAGATTGTGAAAATGTTGGTACCAAGAATTACATATTTAGTTGAGATAAATTCTGATACTACTTGGAAAAGACATGGCAATCAAATGCAAAAGTGTAGCCAAAATTCGTTTGAGGATACACAAACAATGAAAGATAATGATATAGATACTAATGTCGCCGATAGTACACAACTTGTATGCCGACGCACAGTGTTTCGTGTAGAACAAGCTAGCTGGACAAAAACAAAGTTCTTATTCCAAGAAAAGTGTAATGAGAAATGAAGAAAACAAACAAAATAACGGGATTTTGCTTTTTTTTTGATATTTTGCTCATATACATTGAGTAATGAAGTAAGAAGGCAGGAGTGGCCGTAAAATGCATTGATTAATTTGCAAAATTCTTGTTGAATATTAAGATTCATATTTCTTTTAAGTGAACAATTTACATAATTTTTTGATGGATTCTAAGCTCGAAGGTAAGTAAAATTTTTTAATAGTAATTCTTTCACAATTAGAGTATTTTCAATATATTTAACATTCCGTTATTAAGAAGAAAAATTATTTTTTCCTTATATTTTTAATTTTAGGGACAAAAAAGTTACATACATCCGCGGACATCCGGGCTTAATTTTACATATGTTATAGTCGCAAGTATTCTCTAATAGTCGAAAGAAAAAACCATTGCGAATTCTTCGCACATCTATTTTTAATTTTTTTTTGTAGATTTAGTTATATCTACATATCAAATAGGATGTATGTACGTACCAGCTCCGACGAGATATTTGAACCTTTAAAGCTGATCTGCAAACGGCAAAACCAATTCCCTGGTACAGGGAACAAACACGTAGCCATAAAACATACAAAAATAAACGCGCAAGGTCAACAAGAGCACACCAAAAGCAAAAAGGCGAAGATCACTGACTTCAACCTGCCACAACCTACCGCACCAGTCACCAAGGCATAAAAAGAGGTACATACAATGGATTGATGCAGATAAACCAAAACCAGGGCAACACTGCTCGTAGTTTTTTCGAAAATTCTGAGGCTAGTGCTGAGATTACGGGATTGGATGTAACGCTCATCAAAAGATTCGACACTCTCCTTCGCGCATTAGCATCTGGGTACAATATAAATATCCAAAAATTAGAAAAATTTGCGGTCGAGACTAAAAATCTATACATAGATCTCTATCCATGGTTTAATATGCCTGTTACAGTTCATAAATTCTTAGTGCATAGTACTGATATTATAAAATCAGCAATTTTACCTATTGGTCAACTTTCCGAGGAAGCACAGGAAGCCCGTAACAAAGATTTGAGACGATTCAGGGCTGATAACACACAAAAGCAGTCGCGTGAAGCCACGACAAGAGATCTTATGAATATGTTCCTTATAACATCGGATCCTTTAGTTAACAGTTTTAGGGAGATACCTAAGAAAAAATTTAAAAGTCTGACTTTAGAAGTCTTAAATTTACTGTCCCCCGATAATGTTGAGGAGTCAATAAATACCCCAGTTGTTTCAAGCTTTCACAGTAGTGTTGCTGATGTTCATGATTCCACAAGTGACTCATCGAATGAAAGTGATGATAGCGAATAATAACATAATTATAAAAGATACCTACCCTATAACTTTTTGTTGGATCAGGTTTTATTTAATTTAAATCTATTGTCTTTTCTATTCTGTATGATACTTTACTTTTAAGTTTTTGTAATAAGTAATTTTCACATAATTAATTTAATTACTTACATTGTTATTATTATTATTGTAATTCATTTTGACATTCCTGAATGGTACTATAAAATAATTTTGTAAAAATTGTAGTGCCAGGATAAATACTCAAATAAATACAAAATATGTATGTACATATGTACAGTCACTCACATAAATAAGTAGACACCCCTTTTTGGATAATTCTTACAATTTTCGCTTTGGCAAATTTATTTTAACTAATTTCCCATAAGAAAATTTGTCACGATCTATAACAAAAACTAAATTATATTTAAAAAATTCGACGAATTTTCATAAAAAATTTTAATTTTTTTCCGAATTTTTAGAATTTTTTAGAGTATTGAGATTTGTATTCCATTCAATTTAAGTACAATAAAGTAATATTCTTAAGTCCTTTAAATTTTTTTGGATCTATGTCACTTATTCACATGAGTTACTGTATATGAAATAAGCAAATGTATGCATATGAAGTAAAATTTTGGAAAAAATAAAAAAAGAACATATGGCTGAAAAAAATGACGTAGTTGTAATAAATGACTGCATATGAAACGGAAGATCTCATAAAATTATTTTGTCCAGCTAGCTTGTTCAACACGAAACACTGTGCGACGGTCGGAACGATTGGCGAATAAAGTTATGCAATAGGCATAACCAAGGCATTGTAAATTGTTGAATAAAGATAGGTAAAATGAGATGTTAGTAGACACACGACTAATATAAAATATTGATTTACTTGTAAGTAAAGGAAATGTCTATAGATTATAATAGTATGTTTTTGATAAGAAGGGGAGAGAGCGGTAACTTGACACGCTCGCCTCTATAGTAATGGAACACACCTATTGATGAAAAACGGCCATCACTAAATATATATATATACAGAGAAAGTTCATGCATATCCGCCAGCTAATTAACCTCGCAATTATCAAATAAAACGTGTGCTTTAAGACTAACCGAATAATCATTGTTTTACTCGGGCGGTATCCAGCAATATGCTATATACGTAAGCATTCGTTGAAATTTGAAGCCTCTAGCTCTTATAATAGGGCAGTAATTACGAAACGTTTCTTATCTGAACAATCGTTGTGGGGGATATATACTATATATACGACCGATCTCATCAATTTTTTCAGGCAACAATATGTGCAATATACGAAAGTATATGGTGAAGTTTGAAGCTTCAATCTGTTAAATTGAGTAAGATATGACAAAAAACCTCTTTTTGTGAAAAATCGGTTGTATGGAGGATATATGCTATAGTGGTCCGATCCGGCCGGTTCCGACAAAAGTCTAATCGGACACCTAAATACATATCTCAAAAATTGAGGGACTATTTTGCATACAAACAGACAGACGGACATGGCTAAATCAACTCAGCTCTTCATCCTGATTATTTCGGTATACTTAATGGTGGGTCTATCTATTATCCTTTAAGGACTTACAATTTTGGGTTTCGTGACGAAATTAATATACCATTTCATTTTCATGGAAGGTATAAAATCAAGAATTTTTTAAGCTTTTAAATATGTTTCATTGCAGAAAATATGCATTTTATATTTCATCTTCACCGCTAATTATATTTTAAAATAGAAAGGAAGGTGCTTGTGTAAATGGTGCGTTCTCTGTGTGTTAAATTTAGTCCAGAGAACGTGGACAATCTTCTACACTTTCTACGGATACTAGACTGAGAGAACTGCTCTATAGATTTGAAAAAATTTTCCAAAAAAAAATACATTTTATTTTTTGGATTCGGGGTTCGTTAAAATCACTTCCTGAACGCTGTTCATAGATTTTATTGGTGTAATTAAAGTATCTACACATATGTAGTCATCAGCTAAGAGCACAAGTTGATACTCACGCGTACGCACGCATATGGCTGTGATGGTTGGAATTTCAAATCGAGTTACTATAATTGGTACTTACATTTTTCAATAACTCTGGGTTATATCTCAGAAATACATATGACATTCCTATAGGGCGTTGGCGAATTAGCTCACCACAGTCATTAAATTATATCACACATTTTTTTTTGCGCTACCCAACACAGTCAAAACCTGTCAGACTAACTGAGAGAAGAGAAAGATCGAAGGTGTCAGACTTTTCCGCAATCATTTCCTCTGCCATTTCCGTTTAACATCGACAGCATTATGAAGTGTTAAATCTAAAGTTTTCAAGTCAATCGCGACAAAGTTTTAATTAAATTGAAGTAAGTTATCTGCTAAAAAGGTTCAGCATTGCGATAACTAAGTTTTTTTTCTTCCTATAATTGTGCCTGAAGCACCTTTAAAATCCATTGGAATCAGGAATTACCTACGTAGTTATTAAAGGCGGCGTGGTTCTTTCCCACGAGGAAACGCCTACAGGGAAGGGATACCCTTGCCTTTTGTATCGCCTTAAATTGTGCTATAGACGAAGACAAGTCTTCCATAAACGTAGCGGAAGACGGAAGCAAGAAGCAATACTCGAGAGCAATTTCATCTTCACAGCGACTAGACGTGTTTTCTAAGTTCGATAAAAGGAGAACTCGGACCAATACGCATTAATGACGAAAATAATTAAACACATACAGAGTAATGAACTTACCCCAACGACGATCTGTGGAAAGTACAAACGTGAAACGTTAAAATGTAACTACAATCAAAGTAGTACTTATTATTGCTCCAAAGAAAAAGTTAAAGCTTTCGATGAATTTCTTCTTCTCTTCGGTTTCAAATTTTGCTAAATAATTTATGGCAAAAATGAATTAACCAATAATAAATAAACAAAAAAAAAGGAAAAAAAAATATATATATATGAGAAGAAAGCTTGGTTTAATCGAAAAAAATTTAATAAGAAATTTGCATTAAAAATCTTTAATTTGTAACCCGAAACCATACCAGTTTAAACTTAACTTGGCCTCAGCGCCAACAACAACTTATTATGTAAATATATTAAAATGTAACCAGTAGCCAACTAAAATTATAATCAATTGAACAAAAGCCCGAAACAACCTGTTTGCGCAAACATCGTTGGAGCACCCTATATAATGTAAGTAAAACAAACAAACATATATCTATACCTTTATATGTTGACTTTCAATTTGTTGTAATTGTAAATTAAATCAAGAAAAAGAATACTATAAGTTGTACTCATCATACAGCTAATTGTCAAGGGAATACGTGATGTTTGAGACGTTATGTATGGGTCTTTCAATTTTATTTTTGGTGCTAGTTTTGATGAGTGACGGAATTAGTTTGGATTGATTTAATTTCGCCTAGCCATGTTATTTTCCTATCAGTATATTATTGCAAGCATATATATGTAAGCATTTTTGTATATCCAGTTATAAATACCTGAATTGAATTATGAAGGTAAAATGAAATATAGGAGAATGAGGATAAGCCTATTTGTAGTAATGATCATTAGTGCCTTGCATTAAATAATTATGAATAAAGAGTAGATCATCTAAAGTAAGTCTTGTGAGTTGATTATGTAGTCGTGGGTGTTGTATTGGATGGGTATGGGAGAGATCGATGTCAACTCTCAATACATTGGTAGGGCAGGGAGCGAGAGTTAATATGGAGGAAAAACAACACCAAAAAACCTCCTCTCGAAGGTATGTTCTTTTGTTTAATATCGCATGTACTATTTTCCGCGTAGCAAATCCTCCTGTTGTGTTTTGGGTCACTGATAGCTGACTCTTATATAGAGATTTAATGATTCGCAGAGTTCCGAATTTGTTTGTGTCTGTCTGTTTCGATAGGAGCAAAACCCCGACCTCCCGAGTGACTAAGCCGGGTAATACAAGCATGCAAGTCCGCTGCGTCTTCCCCTAGTGTCGGTTCATGACATTATATATAAAATGGCGCCCAACGTGGGGCCCGAAGACATATTGTTTTCCGACGTGATGTTTGAGACGTTATGTATGGGTCTTTCAATTTTATTTTTGGTGCTAGTTTGGATGCAACCGGTCGTCCATCTAACCAACTCAGAAAAGTTAGCAATTTTCATCCTCAAAACACTTTCTCGTTTTAATAACTCGGAATAGGGTACTATAACTTGATTAGTTTACTCTACCAGTGATTATTCTTGAAGGATTTGAAGAAGTTTTCCTTTACCTTTTTAAATTCATCATCACGTTTAGGGGTAAATGCTTGAATATTAAATAGTAAAGGTGATAGTTTTCTTTGCATCATCTACCCACATAATTCTAGTATGCGAAAAAAAGGAACTACATACCACTTTATTTTAACCACGACTTACTTCAACAAGCAAGACTTAGTTTATTCAGTATAGATATATAAAGAAAAAAAGTTGTCGAGGGTATTCGCTTTAACAATTTCGTTTTTTTCGGTAAAGTTTTATAATTGAGCAATATGTCAGTACGTCATAGTGATGAACAGTTATCCAATCTTGCGGCTCCTGGTTGTATCTGTCCTATTTGCAACGAGGAGAACACAAACTTTAATTTCGTGTCTACGCCATGTATCCACGGATTCCACCGATCATGCTTGATGATTTGGTTAACAGACAATGACTAATGTCCTCTACGCCGTAGAACCGTCGACTCTCAGTCCCTAAGGAGTTTCTCTGAGCAGGAACTCCGTCCATAACTTGATAATAATGCAGCTTCCCAGGGTGCTGTACCCAGAAACCAAAACACTAGTTTTAGGGGTACTAGAACAAGATCTAGAGCCGCAAGTAATAACTCACTTGATAGGTCAATACCAGGTAATACTCGTACACCAGCTAATATGCGTCGTGCTCGTAATTATAGACAAAATCGAGACGAACGCCTAGTAGACAACTTTAATTTACAACGTATACAGCAGATGATAGATGTGAATTCTGAACGTCAAGGAGCTAACATGACACGCGAAATTACGGACATCGTTAGTCAGTTAGTATCTCAAACGCTAGAAAATTATTTTCAAAATCTTACCTTAAATAATAATAATAACGAACGAAGCAGACAAGAACCAGAATCGTCTCGGAACTTATTAGATATACCTAATACTAGCGAACGGCGACTTTCTGCTTCCCAAAACCAAAACAATGAGGATAGAAATCTTAATCTTCCTACAAATAGCCATAATGCTCGTAGAAGCGACAACACACACAATTTATCACCTGAAGCTATTTCTAAGATTATAATCAACTGGAAGTTTACTTTTGGCGGGTCTTTGGAAAATGTTTCGGTTGACGAATTCATATATATAATAAATGCGTTGACAATTTCTTCGCTGAGAGTGAATTTCAATGCCCTTTGCCAAAACGCTCACATTCTTTTCGAGGGCAAAGCTAAAAGTTGGTGCTGGAGGTACATCATTCAGTGAGTTCTCTCGATTGGTTTGTCCTGTGCGACGCGTTGAAAAACAATTTTAAGGACGTAAGAACAGATTATGATATTAAGGAAAAGATACATAATAGAAAATGGAAAAATGGAGTGACATTCGAACAATTTTTAGAAGCAGTTATGACTTTGAGCGATAGCTTGCGAGTACCAATCTCAAAGCAGGAACTTGTGGAAACTCTAATACGTAACTTGCTCCCTGATATACGCTTAGAACTACTTCACTTAGACATAACATCTATTTCTGTTTTGAGACGCGCTTGTAGACGGCGAGACAACTTTTTCGATACAGTAGAGGATAGCTTAGTGAGACCTCCAGTAAGCCAAAAACGACAACTGAAGTACTGCAAGATCATAGTGAAATTTCTGAAGCAACTTTAACCGACATAGTGGATGCGCACTCCGTAGATGCAATTGAAAGCAAGTGTTGGAACTGCGATTCGCCTGGACATAGCTATAAACAATGTCTTAAGCCTCGTAGGGTATTCTGCTATGGGTGTGGTCTACTTGCCTTCTTTTTACCCAACTGTCCTAATTGAACTGCGATTCGCCTGGACATAGCTATAAACAATGTCTTAAGCCTCGTAGGGTATTCTGCTATGGGTGTGGTCTATTTGCCTTCTTTTTACCCAACTGTCCTAATTGCAATAATCCGGAAAACAGAAAAGGGGTGCCTTCAATACCACCAGCAGGCATCGCAATCCAAAATCGAATTAAAGCCAATTGAAATTCTTAGAAACACTAATCAAAAAAATTCATCTGATGTACCCTTACACCCGCTTCGTCCACTTCATCAGCGTTTGGAAGAGTACAAATTAAGCGTAAAGTAATCTTTGGTGACAAACGTTCGACAACTCGAGCGAGAAGCTTTTGGCGTAAGGTTAAAAACCAAAAAGAAAATCTTTCGGCCACAGTGGTGTGTAAACCAAATGACATTCGGCCATACGCCCCTGTTGAAATTTTAGGAGAGAAGCTTCTGGGACTACTTGACTCAGGTGCCTCCGTTAGCTGCTTAGGTGCAAATTTTGCTCGGAATGTTCTCACCAAAAATTGTAAAATTAAGAAAATTGATACTAATTTATGCACTGCAGATGGCTCAAAACAGTCAGTCATTGGCAAGGTAACTTTAGATGTACACTTTGAAAACAAAACTCTTCCTATTGATTTCTATCTCGTACCTAGCCTCAATCAAGATGTTTATTTGGGGGTAAATTTTGGAAAAGCTTCCAAATCGCTCCTAGGATTGTCAGTGAGCTAAATATAGTAGAGACAAATGAGAATGTCCATAACCCTTCAGCGATTCAAAAGGAAAAGCTGGCAGTAGCAATTCGATGCTTTCCTTCATTCGAGGAACAAGGCATGGGACGTTGGTGCATCAGCCCCGGTTAAACAGCGGTACTTCCCGATTTCACCGGCAATTGAGAAGTTGATGGCGAAAGAACTCGATCGAATGTTAGCATTGGGGGTGAATATATTTTTAGTTTGGATCTGAAAGACGCATTCTGGCAAATGCCGCTGGAGTTGTCTTGCCGGGAAAAGACAGCCTTTACCGTGCCAAACAGACCATTATACCACTTCAAAGTAATGCCATTCGGTCCTTGCAATGACCCGCAAACTATGTACCGGTTAATGGATAAGGTTATCCCCTACTACCTCAAGGAACGCGTCTTTGTGTACCTTGACGACCTTCTTTTAATATCAGAAGATTTCCAATCACACAATCAACTTTTGCAAGAAGTAGCGCTGCATATTGAAAAGGCGGGATTAACCATCAACATAGGCAAAAGTAAATTTTGCATCAAACAGGTGCGCTACTTGGGTTATGTGGTTGGACAAGGCACGCTTCAGATAGACCCATAAAAAGTTTCAGCAATCACTGAGTACCCACCACCTAAATCTGTGAAACAGCTACGCCGATTTTTAGGAATGGCAGGCTGGTACAGGCGATTCATAGCGAACTTTGCTGCTATTACTCATCCTCTGACTGAGTTGCTTAAGAAAAGCAGCGAATTTCAGTGGTCTTCAGAAGCACAGGAATCTTTTGAGCTCCTAAAACAGCGCTTGACTTCTGCACCAATACTAGCAAACCCTGATTTCAGCAAACCGTTCTTGATACAGTGCGATGCAGGCCAGTGGGGAGTAGGTACTCGCCCAAACAAATGATATTGGTGAGGAGATTCCTATAGCTTATATGAGACAAAAGCTTAACAAAGCACAAAGGAATTATTCTGTAACAGAACAGGAATGTCTTGCTGCAGTTCTGGCAGTGAAGAAATTTAGAGCTTATATCGAAGGACAGGCATTTCGTATTATAACTGATCATGCAAGTCTTCGCTGGCTAATGAAGCAGAGTGATCTCAGAGGACGATTGGCTCGCTGGGCACTTAAACTGCAAGCTTTCGGCTTTGTAGTCGAGCATCTTAAAGGCTCAGACAATGTAGTTCCAGATGCTTTGTCGCGAGTTAATGTAGAGAACATGGATGAGCTAATGTTGCCTTGCGAAAATGTTCCCGACATCGACTTGAATTCGCCTGAGTTTAACACGGAGGAATACTCGACATTAAGGGAAAAATTACTGAAGAAACGATAAATTTCTACCCGTATTTTGTGGTGTTTGGTCTACATATGATAAGGCACGGAAATGATTATCAATTGCTACGGAATGTTCGTATGTTAAATGAAGGTAAAGCTGAGACTGAAACTAGCAGACATGATGAATTGGGAATTGTTAAAGATTTAGTAAGAGAGAATATTTTAAAAGCATATGAAACTACTTCAAAGCGATATAACTTGCGATCTCGGACAGTAGCATTCAACATTGGACAGGAAGTTTTGCGTCGCAATTTCACCATAAGTAAGGCTTCAGAAAAATTGAATAGCAAGTTAGCAAAAACGTTCGTAAAAGCTAGAGTTCGTGACAAAATAGGAAAATCCTGTTATGTTCTAGAAGATATGTCAGGCAAGATACTTGGCACTTTCCATGCGAAAGATATTCAACCGCTTTAATCTCAACCTATTGCCATTTTCCAAATTTTAAGTATGATGTACTCTAACAACGTTCTTAAAAATCTGTTGTGTGATGGCTGGAATTTCAAATCGAGTTACTATAGTTGGTACTTACATTTTTCAATAACTCTGGGTTATATCTCAGAAATACGTATGACATTCCTATAGGGTGTTGGCGAATTAGCTCACCACAGTAATTAAATTACATCACACATTTTTTTTGCGCTACCCAACACAGTCAAAACTTGTCAGACTAACTGAGAGAAGAGAAAGAGCGAAGGTGCCATACTTTTCCGCAATCATTTCCACTGCCATTTCCGTTTAACATCGACAGCAACCCACACCAAAGAAGTTTTTCTAAATTGCGAAGTGTTAAATCTAAAGTTTTCAAGTCAATCGCGACAAAGTTTTAATTAAATTGAAGTAACACAGCCCAAAATTTCATAAATAAAGTGTTGTCCATAATCCATGAGCGATTCCAAGATGCCGATGTCCTTAAAATAATATAAGTATTGAAAAGCAATAATTATCCATTCAATATGATATTAACTTTAATAAACCAGAGAAGCCTGGAAATGGACAAAAATCGAAGCCTAATAACAACACAAGAAACAGAAAACAAAACAAAGGAATTTTACAGCGTTACATATATACCTGAACTCACCGAAAGCTTTAGGAAAAATGTTATTATCGAGAAGAATAGCATAGCTCTCGCATACAAATCAAACTAAACCTTAAATAATATATTTACACAAACAAAGAGCCCTATCGAACCCCTACAACAAAACAACGTGGTGTTCGAGATCACATGTAAAGGAAAAGAAAATGAGGATTGCAACAAATTGTACATAGGACTTACGAAACGAGCATTGGGCGTTCGACTAACAGAACACGAAGCGGACATAAAGAACTACAGAAACAATACTGCCTTATCACAGTATATCACATCGAGTGGACATAAAGCTGACCTGGCGAATACGAAAATTTTAGACAAAAACAAACGCGGGAGAGCCAGATACACGTTAGAAAGCTTGAGAATAATGCAGCAGAGAGAAAACACAATAAACAAAAAAGAAGACACCGCAGACTTCGCCGCAACTTACCTTTGCGTTTATAATAAATTTAGTATGACAATGATACCCAACATGTGTGGTACCGATGACCCTTACCTTATTTTTAAAGTTTTATAATACATATAATTACTTTTATGCAAATACATGTTTGTTTATGTATGTGTCTTCTGTGTGCTTGAAACATTTGTTGACTCTTTAACTCTATACATATATATATGTACTAGTTATTAACTTTTATTTAATATTTTTTAATAATGTAAAAAATTTTTTGTTTATTGTTGAAAATAGATTCCGCCCCTGAAAATGCTACGATGACTAGCGAAACGTCGGGCTGTAACAGTGAATAAACTTGTTTTATTTGCACTGACAACGCAATAGGTCAAGTAGCCTTGCATAATATTATAAATCTTAAAAAAATTGACCGGAAAAACCTAAGATCAATCATATCGGAAGGTCTGCCGAATTTCAAGCTATCAACAACAAAAAATTTACAACATTCGCAATTTGCTTAAACAACTGGAAAATGAAGAACTATTACAAACACATTAAATACAAACACGGGGAACATACATGCATGATAGTGAAACAGTACAGTAAACAAAAACGGAATCTATCAAAACAAAAGGAGCATTTGAGATTTCTCTTGGAATGTAAAAGATATGACCTAACACCAAGTCATTTAACAAACTCAATCAAACACGTTCTAATAGAGTCAACCTCGCAAAGGGTAAGACAACAACTACACAACACAAAGTTATTATTTCTGCGCAAGATATTAAATATAGAGATAATACAAACAAACATTAACATAAAAGTCACCAAAGACTACATACACCACGTTGAAAAAGAACTAAAGCTTAGACTAAGTGAGCTTGAGCTGAACATATTTACGAACGAGCAACACTTTCTAGGACAAAAAATAGCAAACGAGACAAGATACATACACACACAACAAATAGAATCACTCAAACAACAACAATTACGAAATCTCGGTATAAACACCAGAAACGATCGGTTCGTGAACAAGACAGACATAGTTTTTCCAGAGGAAGTTAAGTGGCTACTCTCTCTCGGGAGAAAATTTACGATCCCTACAACAAAAAGTAACTTTAGTCCAATACATATAATTGCCGAAATGGAACAAGTGATACAATGCTTAGAGGAAGACCAAAAAAAGGAAATAGCGAGGAACAGAGTAAGCAATCAGATACAACAGTTTAAAATAAATATAAAGAGCAACTCAGCGGAGAAGTTTATCACTGAGGTATACAACAAAACCAAAGCTTTTTTGAAACCACATAAAAACGATATAGTAATCACAGAGGCAGACAAAGGAGACAAAAAGACATATAGAGTAACAAGAACGGATCCCACACACCTACTACAAAAGAAAAACAATAACATAGTAAATGAGCTTTTCAAAACCATATACATAAGTGCAAGAGAGAAACAACAGCTATCATGCTCAGCAGCCAACGCACCGAGACTTTACGGATTACCGAAAATCCACAAGCCAAACTTCCCTCTACGTCCCACCGCGTCCTCAGTAAACGTCCCATGCTATCACTTATCTATGTATTAGAGGTTTACGCCGATTACTTTATCGGCGGCGGCGGCGTAGACTTGGTAAAATATCGGCGGCGGCGGCGAAGTCGACGCGCCGGCTCACGCCGTCGTACTTGGTAAATAAATTTTGATCTCCACAAGTTTTTTCAATTACTCTCTGACCTTACAGAAATTTTGAAAAATGTATGGTTCTCAAATTTATATCCAGCAAATTTCTCCCAAATGCTTAGATTTAACACTTCCTGAATTTAAAGATTAAAATGAATATATTTATTGTATAATGAAGTTTTTATTCAGATACATCTTGTAAGAACAGCTATTTTATGTCTATATTTTAGGCCACTAAAAATATACTCCCAGTATTCATATAAAAAATACCTATTTGAAATTTTCTTTGCAAGATTCATAGTTATTGTGAATAAAAATAATTTTGTTTACGTTGTGCGGGCTGAGCTGTGACCGTTTATTTGTAATAGTAAGGCCAGCAATAGAAAAAACCCGCACACTGGGTGTACTCGTTGCCGGAATACACAAAAATTTGTGTGCCAACTTACATAATAGTGGCATTGCAGCAGCCTTTTCCCTCCAGAAATTTAAAACATTTTGGTTTGATGACAAACTCAACAGCAAATGGCATTCTGCTGATAAATTCATATTTTTTGAATTTGTGGAATACCTCTGCGCAAGCTTCAATATTTTAGAGGAAGGTGGAGAAATATCTTTATCATTATTACCTTCGGTATTTTTTGAGTCACCAATAAGGGATTTATACATTTTAATTAAAACATTTACTTTAGTAATATTTCTGTCGTTGCAGTAGTCCGTGACACAATCCAGTGTGCTGAAGCGCGGATCCAGCAGCGCTGCGCACATTAATATATCATTTATTGGAAATCTATAGTCTAGTTTGCTTCTTATATTATTTTTCACAGCATCTTTGAATTTTTGTAAAAAGTTCTTCCACTTGTACATAAGCTGTGCTTCAGCTTCTAGTAAAATCAAGTCAGTTTTATTACAGTTTTTTCAGCAATTTATTTATTGCGGCTCTTTGAGACCCAAGACTATCAAGCATTGACAGAACGCTGTGCCATCTTGTTGCGACCGCGTTTTTTAGAGTGACATTTCTTTTGCCCATCAAACTACCATGTAAGTTATTAGGATTGTTGATGTGCTTATACGTTTCTAACGGAACATCGTCTAGTGGACCAAATCCGTCATCGTAGTCGATCCAACACAAGTCTTCGGAAGCTAGGAGTTCCTCCAAGTTGTCAATATTTGCTAAAATTTCGTTTTGTATTGTATCAGCTTGACATCTTAAAACATCTGTTTTAAAACGAAGGGCCCTTGCAATACTTTTGCACTTCGCAATTAAGTTGCTTACTTCAGGGACGGAATTATAGCCATCTATAGTAAGCAAATTATGTAGCCCATGCCCAAGGCAGAAGTGGTTGTTGATGCACCCTAAATCAATGGCTTTTTTAATATTACTACCTTGATCAGTGACAACAAAATTGGTTCCCAGCTTTAATTTGAAAAAATCTGTTACTTGTTCAAGTTCTGTTAAAATGTTATTGCCAGTGTGAGACTTTGAAATGTATTTTGTTTCCAAGGTGAGATTTTCCAACAGGAAATTTTTGTCGAGATAATGAAAAGTAAATGTAATATAATTTCTTCTTCGAAAATTATCAGTCCACAAATCAAATGTTGGTGCAAAATGTTCCTGGCCAGAGATTTTTTGTCGAACTGTGTTTAAAACGCATTCATAAACATCATCTAACGCTGTTGTTGAAATAGTTTTGAAATGTGGTATATCAACATCAGCTAATACAACTTTGTATTTTTTTAGGAAGTCTTTTATTCCATTATTGGAAATTGTATGAAACGGTACTAAATCTCGTGCCATCCACAATGCTAAGTCTCTTCCCAATAGCCATTTGGAATTCGTTGAAGATTTTTTAGGACATTTTTTAAAAAAGTTTGATATGTTAGAACTACTTTCAGCGTCGAAATCACGAATATTGTATTCATTTTTTAAGTGCCTCGTTAGATTCCCTGTAGAAACGTTTTTGCTATATGACTGGATCTTGAAATATTTGTTACTTGTGAAATAGAAAAAGTACTAGGCTCAAAACTTAGCAAGAAAAAATTATGGATGAATCCTAATTTTTCTGTTTTGTTAGACAAAGGTTGCAAAAAACTTTTTCTTTTTCAATAGTTTTTCCAACTTGAGCCTCTTCTAACGTTCCGAAAAATTGCCAAACACTGCTTTTACATCGGCTACTTGCAATTTGTAGTTTGATTATGTAATCCTTCACTGCCTTTTCCATCTGTAAGTTACAGGCCGATAAAGCAGAACGAAAATGCATAAAATTTAAGAACAAATTATTTAGCTTTTATGCATTTTCACATAATAAACGCTTTCTTACATAACATATTTTTATTATAAGTCTTCATTAATTAAAGATGTTGGTACATCAAACAAAAGCTACTTGCACTATCTACTAATAATAAAATGGGTAATTCTATACGACAGCATGACACTGCTAATACGCGTCCAAAAGAATACGCGTCGAAAGAGGTGTCGAAAGACGCGTATTAATCTCGAGAACAATAATCCGAAACCGGAAAATAAAAATTTTATCTCTGTCTGGAGATATTTGCAGTTGAAGTTGGCGATTTTCATGTGGTTTTTGTTGTGTCGTACCCACAAAAAAAATTGTGCATCACCGTGGCCGAAGGCCGCCAACGCAGAAAGATGTTCTGCGCAAAAATACTATGGATTTCACCCCCAGTTTGGGAGGGACCCGCGGGTCTTCTTTCGGTTTTTCGTTAATATCTTTTGAACGAGTTAAAATTATTATTTTCCGGCTTCGGATTATTAATACCGAATTCAAGGCGCGTCGTTTGACACCTCTCTCGCGTATTAGCAGTCGACCCCTCAAAAAGTCTCTTACCGAAAACTTACTTTTATTCCCACAACTGAACTGAAAATTATATGCGCAAGGACTTACACTATTTGGATTTACAAGTTAAATTATATTTGTAGGGATGTGATAGCTCTCAGATAATCGATAAATCTCACTGAAATTTATGCCCCTATTACGGTATACAAATCAACTCTCATTGGGTTCAAATTTCGCAATTTGTATTACAGATGATTACAACTCACCTGTCAAAAAAAAATGAGTTGTTTATTCTAACAACTTTTTGAGGCATTACCGTTTACTTCCTTGTGTTGGTGTAGTTGTCAAAGGCATCAAAATCTGACAACTGATTAATGATTGTCTCAGAAAATTTTGAAGTGTTTGGAAAGAATATAATAAAAAATTGAAAGCGGGTTTTTCAGGCCTTGTAAAATTATTTAAACAAATTTTATAATCAGCAGTTCTGTGCACATTTATAGTAAAAACAAAGTTTCAACGAAAGATTGCATTGAAAATCTTATTGACCTTATGGAGCAACATCCCGAAGTCGGACGAGGCCAGCCGCAGTTCGGATGCAACCAAAATAAGTGAAATTATGCGAACGTGAGTCCCATCGATACAACCAACTACTCCTGGGAATCCTGTTTTAGAGGAAAACGCGATTTTTGAACCGCTTTGCTACTCTGCAGTCATTTGGGTTTTAATCCACTTCGCACAAATATGCTCCTCAATAATTTTCGCCACAAAATAATTCTATGCTAATATCCATTTTGCTATTAATAAAAAATCACTTGCAAATGCTTACATTTCAGCCACAAATTGATCAGCTGTTCATTTATCTGTCAAATCATCACTTTTTCAGGTTGACAACATCAATTCAAATTCAACTGAAATAAGGTGGCATTCGTAATACCAAACAGGAGTTGAGTTGTCTTAAAGTTGGGCTGTTTTAATTACAATAGGGGCATTATATGACTGTTCTTAAAGCTGGAGACATTGGTGCTTTATCGGTAACCGTATCGGTAACCTTTTAACAGCTGATTCGACCAACCTTATGAGAATCAATGCAATCGATTATTGGTGCCGCTAAGGTCGTAACCGTTTCGCAGCCAACCAATTGGGTTTTGGTTTACGTCGTAACGATAAACAGCTGATTACGTTAGGGATACGACTACAGCGATACGACAAACGGCACCAATGACTCCAGCTTTAGTAAGTGGATGCCGCCAGATATTCAACGTAAAGGCGCCCTTTAAATGTAAAGGCTCCTTTACATTACTGGAATTTGTAGAGGCTACTTTTCGACGCTGAACCATCCAACAGGTGTAACCCCATCAATGGCGTTGTAATTTTGGTTGGTGTCAAAATATCGACCATAATGTATAATAGCACGGGGTGCCTGAACTATGGTTTTTTATATTTGTAAAAGGTATTTATGGAAGGGAAATTAAATGCGAATTCATCAAAAGTTTAAATTTGCTTCAACTTTTATTTCGCTTTGAAGTTGAATCATTCATGACGGATTTACATTGAATCCTTTGCCTCGACAGATGTGTTAAATGTATTGTTTAGACCCGGTCTGGCTGTTTGTGGAATATGAAGCATTGAATCGCGCTTATCTGTCAAAGTCGCCGCAATACTTTACGACCGGTTGGCCTGCAATTCTACAAGAACAACAACCGGTTAGCCTGCTACAATACGTCTAAAAATGTCGAAAAGGTGCACTTTGACCTTTATATGCATAATGCGAAGTCAAGAAATTGAAGTTTCGCTTCTGTCAGAGGTGACACCCATTGGTTAAACGGTAAAAATTTGATTCGTGTACTAGAGATCATATTTTCAAAAACCGATTGAAAGTTTTGATGGGTTGTTGTAAATTTTTGTTGTGTTTTAGCAGGCGACTTCTGTTGTAAAATATTATCAAGTTTAGAAAAAATTTAGATAATAAAACTAAAAACTTTTCACGCTGTCTTTCGAGAAAAAGGATTTTATTTAATTGATAATTCCAATATATAGAAAATTAAAGTCTTCAACTTAACAAACAAAGGCCCGAACACATTTGCATTTTGCTTTGTTTTGGCGCTTACGCTGCGTATACAGCAGTCTTTGACAACAAACGTCTTAAGCTGCAGACATTGGTGCTTTATCGGTAACCGTATCGGTAACCTTATAACAACTGATTCGACCAACCTTATAGGAATCAATGCTTTCGATTTTGGTGCCGCCAAGTCGTAACAGCATAGTAGCCAACCAATTGGTTTTTAGGTTTACCATCGTAACGATAAACAGCTGTTTACGTTAGGGATACGACTACAGAGATACCATATACGGCACCAATGACACCCGCTTTAATTGCTATAAGCAACACACAAAAATTTAAAAAACTTACATTTTGTTCTGCGATGTCATTCAAAATTTCAAATTTCTGGAAGCCATGGAAAATTTTATAATTTTTACCTCCATCTGCTTTATTCTAAAAAATATTTTAATTTGCATATCATGTTTATTTTCTCCAATTAACGATATTGACAGAAACGCAAAAGTCAAATATAAATGGGCCCTATCTGAAGTGAGCTTTTGTAGTAAATTCTAGGCCCATATTTTAGGTACTTTTTTCAAAACAAAAATCTTGCTTAAAGAGTAATTAAAATATACCCGACATTTAGCAGTTGTCTCGAACTTGATAATTACCCAAAACCCAACGGAAAAAACAGAGGAAAATGCTTCGGGCAACATTGGTTTGCTTTTGGTTCAAAAAGAACACGCCTGATTTTTGTAAACAAGGCGCCAAAATTGATGTCTAAAAGCCAAAAGTTTCTGCTTTTTGTCAAATGCATCTAATTTATGTGAGAAAATAGCTACATCCGAAGATTTTGAATAAAAAAATACCGCGGTTTCCTCCAATTCAATTCGTTATTTGGTGGTACAAAGAAGTTGGTGAACTAGGAAAATGGCTGCATTCATGGTTTGCGAAAAGTAAAGTATTCAGATTCATTTTGATTTATTCACTGTCCAGCGGTATATATACATAAATAAGTTTCTAAAATATTTGAAATCGGTGCTTACTCTTTCATACATACTAACTTGTGTATTTATGTAAAAACATCTAGTTGAATAGTTCGTTCAAAAAAGAAAACTGATGTTATTTACATAGTAACTATCGGAACAAATTGCTAATACATTATTTATAACTGGTCAAGGTAAAAGTCTAGTTGAGGGGTCGACTGCTAATACGCTACCAAAAATATCTAGAGAGGTGTCAAAAGACGCGTATTAATCTCGAGAACAATAATCCGAAGGCGGAAAAGAAAAATTGTATCTCTGTCCGGAGATATTTGCAGTTGAATTTGGCGATTTTCATGTGGTTTTTGTTGTGTTGTACCCACAAAAAAAATTGTGCATCACCGTGGTCGAAGGCCGCCAACGCAGAAAGATGTTCTGCGCAAAAATACTATGGATTTCAACCCCGGTTTCGGAGGGACCCGTGGGTCTTTTTTCGGTTTTTCGTTAATATCTTTTGAACGAGATAAAATTTTTATTCTCCGCCTTCGGATTATTAATAATAATGTCAAGACGCGCCGTTTGATACCTCTCTCGATGTTTTTGGACGCGTATTAGCAGTGTCATGCTGTCGTAAAAAATTACCAATATTTGGTAGAGAAAATCTCCCAGATGACAAAATGAAATGCTTCACCTTCCGGATGCTTCTAGTTCTTGTAAAATTAAATTTTATTTATTTGGTAATGTCTAGAACAGCGGTTTACTCCTATCTCCTGACAGAGTTGAAGTTTTTCTTTTCCACCTTCGGATTGTTGTTGACGAGTTCAAGACGCGCAGTTTGACACCCCTCCCGATATTTTCGGACGCGATTTGCAGTCGACCGCTGTTGTATACTTTTACCTTACCTTTAACAATTTACTTAAGTACTATAATAAAAAATGTAAGAAAGTGATAAGAAATTGTTCACTTATTTTTCCACTAAATTCCACTTAAAAGAGATCTTATATTTTAAATTTTTATTCAAACCTCTGGGGTTTGAAACGCATACCTAATATATGTTGTTTTTAGAAAATAACTTTAAGCCGATCTAAACAAATTTATTTTGGTATTAGTGCTCTTAATGCTGATAGCAACACGAGTCATTTGATACCCATTTTTCTAACATCGAACCCATTTTCGATGTAGATAATCAGCATTATATAGCCTAAAATAAGTACAAAATATAGTACCGCGCCGGACGCCGCGCCGACGCGCCGATATTTTTGACATTCGGCGGCGGCGTGTGAAAAACGACCAAAATCGGCGGCGGCGGCGTTTATCGGCGGCGTATATCTCTACTATGTATGTAGGAAATACAATAAAACCATAATATGCGAAGAGCTTAATACCGCTTCCCAAGGCAGTCGGTTCTATGTACCGGAGCGACTCGGGATTTTTCCCGACCAAGGACTGTCATTTCAGTGTGACCCCATTTAATTTGTTTCGCCCCTCCCACAAATTGTCATCCTCCCAGCAGCTCCTTGCAGCAGGACTGCTACATATTCTCTTACTCCGGGAAGGTATCGAACCCAATCCGGGTCCGTCTCCTGACCCCGGTCCTGAGAAATGGTTTTGCTGCATTTGCCAGAAAAGAATCTTTTTAGGACGGTCATACTCTGTTCAGTGTGTCTCGTGCAAGGGATAGTTGCATCGGACAGGTTGTTCTGGGCTTGATCCCAAAACCCGACGTCCACGTAACTTTTATAAATCTTTTGTGGCTCCTTGCTCCTCACGCCCAAGGGCGTCCCGTAGTCTACGCCTAAGCGTATCCCCACTACCTTCCAGCAGCTTGGCTGCTCAGCAAGCCACAACAAGTACCCGCTGCTGCTCGCGCCCCACGGCGCCATCAACTCAAACAGCTGATACCACTCATAACTACTACCTTCGTAGTAGAGCTGGTAGCAATGCTGAGCATCAGCCCCTGCCCCCGTCTTCTTCTCCCCCCTCTTTTCTGGCAGCAATCGTGCAGGTCAGGGAAACAGACTCTTAGTCCCTGCCTCCGTTTGCACCGTCTGCCAGCACAGTATATATAGGTTTGCGACATCCGCTCAATGCAGCTCCTGCCTTGGGTGGTGCCACTTTCCTAGATGTTCTGGTCTCCGCGACGGCAACCCTCGACGGGTTTCATCGCGCCATGTTGCCAGGTCGCAAACCCATATCATCCGGGTACCCCAATGCTTGCCCAAGGGCGCCCAGTCCCAAGGCCACAACAGCAATTGCGTCCTGGCCTTCCACAACCTAGGCGTAGTCACCCCTCACTTACCCCTAGAGTGGCGGCGTCACCCCTCATGCACTTCAGAATTCTGCAGTTCAACTGTAATGGACTAACTGGGAAGATTACGGAGATAGTCGATTTCATGAAGCGGCACAACATCCGCATTGCTGCGATTCAAGAGACTAAACTCACAGCAAGATCTGCATTGCAGACCTGCTCTGGTTATAATGTCCACAGGAAAGACCGCGAGAGCGGAAATGGAGGCGGCCTCGCGTTTATTATACACCACTCTGTGCAATATCATATATTTGATCCTGGCATCGACCGCAGTGACAATGTCTTAGAACGTCAAGGCCTATCTGTCCGGTCAGGCGATGCAAATCTAGAAATCATCAACATCTACATCCCTCCTGTCACCTGTTGCCCCAGTGGATTCCGCCCTAATATCGAGGCCTTACTCACTGGCAACAATCGCATTATCTTAGGCGATTTCAATGCCCATCGCGACCTATGGCATTCAAACTTGCGGGCGGACAGTAGGGGGAGATGTTGGCGGATCAAATAGACGAAACGACGTTCTGCACAATAAACGGAGACGCCCCCACACGTATGGTAGGAAGCTGTCATAGCTCGCCAGATATCTCAATCGTGAGCGCAGAACTCGTAAACTGCGTCAACTGGCAGCCGATGGTAACATTGGCATCCGACCACCCATACTTATTTCGTTCGAGCGTACCGCCGACTTCATCGTCACCGAAAAACGCACTTTCATAAACTTCAAAAAAGGAAAGTGGGAAGAATATAAATCTGCAACAGACAGCAGCTTTGCTGCCCTCCCTATCCCGACTGATGCCCGCCAAGGGGAGCGTGCCTTCCGTAAGGTCATTGAATCCGCCTCGGCACATTTCATTCCCGCCGGGAGAATTCCCGAAATCCGGCCCCACTTCCCGGCGGCGGCCGCGAGCTTAGCGAAGGAACGCGACCTTATAAGACAGCTTGATCCAGGCGACCCCCAAATAAGGGATATAAACCAACGCATCAGATTGCTTGTGGACGAACACAAGCGGGCGAAATGAGAAGAGAACCTAAGAGGTTGTAACCTCTCTACCGGTGTAGGTAAACTTTGGTCCACCGTAAAGTCCCTATCGAATCCGACCAAGCACAAAGACAAAGTTTCCATCGCCTTTGGCGATAAGGTGCTGTCGGATGCGAAAAAATGCGCGAGCGCTTTCTGCCGACAATATATAATGCATCCTACGGTCGACAAAGATAGACGGAGAGCCAATAGACACGCACATAAACACAAACTCAGCGCGTCACCAATTACCATCACCGCTAGAGAGGTTGAGGACGCCATTGGTCGCGCTAAACCATCCAAAGCAGTGGGCCCAGACGGCATAGCCATGCCGATGCTTAAAAACCTAAGGAAAGAGAGTTTCACATATTTAGCGCATGTCTTCAGCCTGCCTCTTTCCACCTTTGTCATACCCGAGAAATGGAAAATGGCCAAGGTGGTCCCGCTACTAAAGCCTGGGAAACCAGCTAACGTAGGTGAGTCATATCGTCCGATATCTCTCCTATCGCCAGTGGCAAAGACGCTTGAAGCCATTTTGCTCCCTTATTTCCAAGCACATTTGCAGCTAGCCCCTCATCAGCATGGCTTCAGAAAACTCCATAGCACTACCTCCGCGCTAAATGTCATTAGCACCCAGATAAATTGCGGTTTGAATCAATATCCCCACCATAGAACAGTACTCGTAGCGTTAGACCTATCAAAAGCTTTTGATACGGTCAACCATGGCTCGTTACTGCAAGACCTGGAAGGGTCTACCCTTCCCCCATGTCTTAAAAGGTGGACCGCAAATTATCTGGGTGGTCGGCAGGCATCGGTGCAATTCAGAAACGAAACATCAAAACAAAGGAGAATTAAACAAGGGGTGCCACAGGGTGGTGTCCTATCCCCGCTTTTGTTTAATTTCTACATATCTAAGCTACCTTCACCACCGGAAGGAGTCACAATCGTTTCCTACGCCGATGACTGCACAATAATGGCCACAGGCCCAGGCCCAAAGATCGATGAGCTATGCAATAAAATAAACGGCTATCTCCCTGATCTCTCCAGTTTTTTCGCCTCGCGAAACCTGGCATTGTCACCGACTAAATCTTCCGCGACCTTATTTACAACATGGACGCCCCAAATTCGACCATATTGAACATCCACGTCGATGGCACTACGCTACCGACTGTCCTACACCCCAAAATCTTGGGTGTGACGTTTGATCAGGATCTACATTTTGGTGCGCACGCAACCGCAATTGTTCCAAGAATTCAGAGCCGTAATAAAATCCTCAAATCCCTTGCTGGCAGTACCTGGGGAAAAGATAAAGAAACGCTCTTGACCACATACAAAGCAATTAGCCAGCCGATTACGTGCTACGCGTCACCCATATGGTCGCCAAGCCTAAAAACCACCCACTGGAAGAAAGTACAGGCCTGCCAAAATACTGCTCTCAGAATCGCCACGGGCTGTCTTCTTATGTCCCCAGAACATCGTCTGCATAATGAGGCGAGAATACTCCCCATCAGGGAGAGAAATGAGATGCTGACCAAACAGTTTCTGTTGAATACCCAGAAACCTGGGCATCCCAACAGACATCTGATTGACGAACCAGCACCGCCTAGGGGCCTAAGGAGTCATCTCCGTAAGCATTTTGAGGAAATACGGCACCTGAGAACCCAGCCGTATGAAGCGGAAAAACACAAGCAGGTCCTTGGTGAACTCCATAGACAGGCGTCGGACCTTTATGTCGAGAATTGCCCGGTGAATCCAGTACTTGAAGAAAAATATTCAGAACTCGCAGAAGAGGAACGCATACTCCCCAGGGAAACGCGTGTCACTCTTGCTCAACTTCGTTCTGGATACTGTAACAGGTTAAAACTCTTACCTATCCAGAATCAACCCCGACATACAAAATGTATGCCCTGCTTGCAATGTGTCCCCACATGACACCAACCATCTCTTTAATTGTAATGTGGAACCAACGCCTCTAACACCCTTTCCTTATGGTCCACCCCTGTTGAAACGGCAAGTTTCCTTGGACTCCCGTTAGAGGATATTGATGACAATTTGTGATCGGTCGCGGCTATTAGGTGGGGCGAGCATTGCTACAACAACAACAACAACAACAACAAGAGCTTAATACTGTTTTCACACAGACGGCTTATTGAATAATAAAAGCAGTTTTCTACATTAAGACGCTTATTGAGCTCAATCTTCCCTACAAAATTCGAATCTATTATTATTTCATTAGTAGCTAATCGAATGCCTAATGAAGTCAAAAGCACAATGCAACTCTGTTGGCAGCGTTCCGCTTCCGTTTCCGCTTCTTAGTTTTCAAAGCAAATGTCATTGTCTGCATGGCGGAACGATACAAGGTGGCCGCATCGAACAGCTGATTATAACCTTTTTATTTGATTTGATACATCAACTACCGGCGCAGTACGATTTTGACATTTGTCCATCGAATTTACAAGTACATGGAATTTTTTTTGTTTGTAGGTATGTCACCATGCTCCCACCTTGTATCGTTTCGCCATGATTGTCTGTCTCATCCTTCATACTAATCGAGCAGTTACTTCTGTGTGAAAGCAAAAAATTTACGATTTCATTAGCAGGTGAAATGAGATCATTAAATTTCTGTGTAAAAACTGTATAATGTAAAGAATGCGTATGACTTAAAAGAGAGATTAAAAGGGATGCATCTCAACGACGATGAAGTGTTGGCGTCGTTTGACGTCGTCTCTCTTTTTACCAATATTCCGACGTCTCTTGCAATCAATATAATTATGAACAAATGGGAAAAAATACAGAATGCAACGAACGTCCCCAAAAACAAATTTCGAAATATATTGAACTTTTGCTTACTGGACAACAATTATTTTATGTTTGACAACAAAATATATACGAAAACTTTCGGAATGCCCATGGGAAACCCCCTCTCCCCCACTATAGCAGATATCATAATGGACGACCTACTTGACAATGCCTTCCAAACTCTTAAGCAACAGCACAATATTCAAGTAAAATTTCTAGTCAAATACGTAGACGACATATTCGCAATTGTCCGACGTAATGACGTGAAAATAATTATAGATACACTTAATAGCTACCACAAAAAACAAAATTCACATTTGAATTGGAAAAAGACAATTGCGTTCCATTCCTGGATGTAAAAATACACAAAGAAAACAATTCTCTAATATTTGATTTGTACACTAAGCCCACATCTTCTGGACGCATGATAAATTTTCACTCCTCTCAACCTCTAAAGTATAAGATTAACACAGCCCAAAATTTCATAAATAAAGTGTTGTCCATAAGCCATGAGCGATTCCAAGATGCCAATGTCCTTAAAATAATAGAAGTCTTGAAAAGCAATAATTATCCATGCAATATGGTATGACTTTAATAAACCAGCGAAGCTTGGAAATGGACAAAAAACGAAACCTAGTAACAACACAAGAAACAGAAAAAGGCAATCCCCGATTATAAATCATACAAACAGACAAAATTAGTTAATTCGTTGTAGTTCTATAAATAGAACAAAAACAGCAACAAAAACCAAAGTTTCTTTGAAAACCGCCGTACCAAGCATAGCTTTAACACATAATTGCATACGAAGTAGGGGGCTAAGACACTTGGCTTGGATATCATAAGTGGTTTCAGGCTCTGGATCAGGGACTGATTTCAGTCTTAGACCGGCCATAGTGACGAATGTCACGCGTGATTAGTTTTCACGTCCTGCACGAGGTGCCCCTGCTTCTACTGATAATGGCGGATCTAGAGAGGACAACTCGATAAAACCCGCACCCCCTGAGTCATTGTACCGAGTTCAGGGGAGGGAGGACTCTTTAAGAGTCAAGATCGGTACACAACGGCGACGAACTGGACTGTTTTAGGGCTTTGATTTGACATTAAATTTGGACTTGATGACTTTGGGCTGGTAGGTGCGGTATTCTGCCACTTTAGTAGGTCGGGGTGAAACCCTACCGAAATGGCTGGTAGGCTAATGCTGCACCTGCCCACGTCCCGTTAAAACCGTGGCGGGCCTCAAGGTACGTTCCGGCTCCGTCGCCGTTAAGTTGGTGGTGTAGGTGCGGTTGAAGATTTTCCCGCTTCGCGTCCGGTCTGGCTCTGAACGCATTACTCATAAGGTAATGTGTCAACCCTCGCGTGGCCTCCCTGCGTAGCATAGATAACCACGAGACCGTTAAAGGGCGACTACACAATCGGCTCCGGATAGCGGCCTGAGGGGGGGCTTTTTTTAGAATGGACAAGACTAATACGAATCCGCCAAGGATGGGTGCGGAAGAAGAGCGCTTTTGATGGAA
>JARSSU010019117.1:0-12793 GCA_029619165.1 Eurosta solidaginis | reverse complement strand
AATGACCCCGGCGGGATCCCGGACGCATCCCGAAAACCATCTAAAAATGGTCCCGGGAGGGTCTCGATATGACCCCAACGGGATTACAAATAAGGCGAAGCTAATTGTAGAACCATTTTAATAAGGTAGCAAGCGCGCTGGAGCGAATGAAGAGTTACAAATAAACATAGAGGTAAAGCTAATAAAAGCGTGCTAATAAAAACAATTGATGGAGGGCGTATGGCGGGAGGAGAAGTACCGCTGCTCGTTTTTCCAAAATTGATCTGTGTGTGCCAGATACCAAAAACTATTGATTTAGGAGAAAATTTATATTGAGTTATAACAATTTATAGATTTTACACCAGAGGGGTAGAAAGGGAGGGGGAGGGGGGAGGAGCGGAGGATGTCACTGCTCACTTTGTAAGCCCTCGACTTATTTGACCCATTGAGTCTGTGATATTGGTGAAGGCCAGTATACGTAAAGTTATTATGTGTAAAAATTATTAAAAAGTAATTACTCGAAGGGGTCGTGGGACCCCCACCCCTCTTTCCATGTTCGAAAAAAATTTCGCTAGTAGACTACTGTCTGTGTCCCAAATTTCATCAGAATCCGTGTAGCCGTTCTGGCGTGATTCAGTCGCAAAGACTAAAAAATATAATAATTAAATTATAACTGTTCGTGGGGGGCGGGGACCTCCCCCTTTTGAAAAATATATATCTAGTAGATCCTTCTGGACTATTGGCTATACGTGTGCCAAATTTCATCCAAATCCGTCCAACCGTTCTTGCGTGATTGAGTCACAAAGACAAACGTCTGGACAAACATCCAAACATCCAAACTTTGCCATTTATAATATACTAGCCTTTACCCGCGGCCCCGTCTGCAAGGAGAAAATGAAATATATGGGCTATTCACGTTAGCCTGCTTATCAAGTTATCTGTTTAAAAATTTTCTGTCTAATGCATTTTATTTTTGTAATTGAGTAAAAAAAGATCTAAATGAGCTGATAACCTGATAGGATCCCCAAATGATCCCGAAATTATCCATAAAAAGCCACGAAATGACCCCGACGCTATCGCGGACGGATCCCGAAAACCATCCAGAAATGCCCCGGAAGGATCTGCAAAAATTCCCGGAATAGATCCAAAAAACCCGAAATGACGACACGATTCTAGACTTACTCAGAGAACCACACAGAAATGATCCCTGAAGGGTACTAAAATAATCCCGAAATAGTCCCGAAAAAGTTCCGAAATGACCCTGACGGGCTCCCGGACGGATCTCAAAAACCATCCAGAATATATCCAGGAAGGGTTCCTAAATTATCCCGACATAGTTCAGAAAAAGTTCCGAAATGACCCCGAGGGGATCCACGACGGATCGCGAAAGCCACATAGATGGGATTACGGAAGGGTCCCAAAATGATCCCGAAATGGTCCGGAAATCACCCCGATGGGATCCCGCACGGATCCAGAAATCATCCCGGAAGGGTCCCAAAACTATCCCGAAAAAGTAACAAAAAAATCTCGAAATTATTCCTACGGCATCACGGACGGATCCAGAATTGACCTCGGAAGAGGTCCCCAAATAATCCGAATATGGCCCCGAAATGACCCTGATGGATCCGGCAAACCATCAAGAAATGATGCCGGAAGGGTCCCCAAATAATCCAGAAATAATACAGAAAAAGTCTTGAAATGACCCCTAAATGGTCCCCAAATGATCCCGAAATAGTCCCGAAATTACCCCGACGGGATCCCGAAAACCATCCAGAAATGATGCCGGAAGATACCCCAAATGATCCCGAAATAGCTCCGAAATGACCCTGACGGGGCCCCGGACGGATTTCAAAAACCATCCAGAAAATATCCAGGAAGGGTTCCTAAATTATCCCGACATAGTCCAGAAAAAGTTCCGAAATGGCCCCGAGTGGATCCACCACGGATCGCGAAAACCATCCAGAAATGATGCCGGAAGGGACCCAAAATCACCCCGAAAACCCCCGTAATGACACCGGAAATCATCAAGAATTTAGCTCTCAAAGGTACGCAAATGATCCCGAAATAATACAGAATCTCATGAAATGACCCCTAAAGGGTCCCCAAATGATCCCGAGATAGTCCCAAAAAAGTCCCGAAATTACCCCGTCGGGTTCCCGTACAGATCCCGAAAACTATCCAGAAATGATGCCGGAAAATACCCCAAATGATCCCGAAATAGTCCCGAAAAAGTCCCGAAATTACCCCGTCGGGATCCCAGACGGATCCCGAAAACTATCCAGAAATGATGCCGGAGGTCCCCAAATGATTCCGTACCAGTCGAGAAAAAGTCCCGAAATGACCCCGACGGGATCCCGAAAATTATCCAGAAATGATTCCGTAAAGGTCTTCAAATGATCTCCTAATAGTCCCGAAATGATCCCGAACGGATCCCGAAAACCATCCAGAAATGATGCCGGAAGGGACCCCAAATGATCCCGAAAGTCGCGAAATGACCCCGACGGGATCCCGGACGGATCCCCAAAAATCATCCAGAAATGATGGCGGAAGGGACCCAAAATGACCCCGAAAAGTCCCGTAATGATCCCGGAAACCATCAAGAATTTATCTCTCAAAGGTACGCAAATGATCCGAAAATACCCCGACTGAATGCCGAACGGATCCCGAAACCCATCCAGAAATGTTGCCGGACATGTCCCTAAATGTTCGCGAAAAGTCCCGATGATCCCGAAAATATCCCAAAATAACCACGACGGATCCGAAAACTATACAGAAATGATCCCGGAAGGGTCCCAAAATTATCCCGAAATAGTACCGAAAAAGTCCCGAAATGACCCCGGCGGGATCCCGGACGCATCCCGAAAACCATCTTAAAATGGTCCCGGAAGGGTCTCCATATGACCCTTACGGGATTACAAATAAGGTGAAGCTAATTATAAAACAATGTTAATAAAGCAGCAGGCGCATTGGAGCGAATGAAAAGTTGCATAGAAACATACAGGTAAAGCTAATAAAAGCGTGCTAATAAAAACAATTGAAGGAGGGCGGATGGCGGGAGTAGAAGGAGAAGGACCTCTGCTCTTTTTTCCAAAATTGTCTAGATCTCGATCTGTATGTGCCAGATACCAAAAACTATGATTTAGGAGAAAATTTATATTGAGTTATAACAATTTATAGATTTTACACCAGAGGGGTAGATAAAAGGGGGAGGAGGGTGGGGGAACGGAGGGTGCCACTGCTCACTTTGCAAGCCCTCGATTTATTTGACCCCTTGAGTCTGTGATATTGGTGAAGGCCAGTATACGTAAAGTTATAATGTGTAAAAATTATTAAAAAGTAATTGCTCGAAGGGGTCGTGGGACCCCCACCCCTCTTTCCATGTTCGAAAAAAATTTCGCTTGTAGACTGTTGTCTGTGTACCAAATTTCATCAAAATCCGTGTAGCCGTTCTGGTGTGATTCAGTCACAAAGACGAAAAATACAATAGTTAAATTTTAACTGTTCCTAGGGGGCGGGGACCTCCCCCCTTTTCAAAAAATATAGCTAGTAGATCCTTCTAGACTATTGGCTATATGTGTGCGTGATTGAGTCACAAAGACAAACGTCTGGACAAACATCCAAACATCCAAACATCTTAACATCCAAACTTTCCCATTTATAATATAATATATATATATATGTATATTAGACTAGCCTTTACCCGCGGCACCGTCCGCAAGGAGAAAATAAAATATATGTGCTATTCACGTTAGCCTGCTTATCAAGTTATCTATTTAAAATTATTTTTGTCTAATGTATTTTATTTTTGTAATTTAGTAAAAAAAAAGAACTAAATGAGAAGATAAGCTGAAAGGCACGCTTTCATGAATAGTACAATACAGTTTTTTCGAATTAAAAAATACATTTTGTTTTTAAATTAATTTAACTGATATGAGAGGGGTGAAAGAATAACTACTCGCAGAACAAAGGAGTGAAACTACAATTAGCTAAAACCAAAGAGAATTTTTTAGACGAAAATAGTGTTGCTTTTTCGGGTATTACAAAAAGTGTAATTATAGTTATAACAGTTCCTTATACGATTATAGAACGAAAAAGCTGTGTTAGATTGAAGATAAAACATACCCAATTTTAATTACGAATAATTAGCAGCAAATCCAAGGCCATAAAAGCTCATAATTTAAAAAGGCATGTGTGCTGAACTACCGGTTGCGAAGAGACCTAAAATGATCCCGGAAGGGTCCCAAGATGATACTAAAATTCCAGGACAGATCCCGAAAATCATCCAGATATAACCAGGAGGGGTCCCAAAATGATTCAGAAAAGTCCCGAAATTACCCTTATGGGTTCCCGTACAGATCCCGAAAACCATCCAGAAATGATACCGAAAGGCTCGCCAAATCATCCCGTATTAGTCCCGAATGGCCCCGACGGAATTCCTGACGGATCCCGAAAACCATCCAGAAATTATGCCGGAAGGGACACCAAATGATCCCGAAATGGCCCGACGGAATCCCGGATGGATCCCGAAAACCATACTGAAATGATGTCGGAAAATACCCCAAATGATCCCGAAATAGCCCGAAAAGTCCCGAAATGATCCCGACGGGATCCCGGACGGATCCCGAAAACTATCCAGAAATGATGCCGAAAGGGTCTCCAAATGATCCCGAATTAGTCGAGAAAAAGTCCCGAAATGACCCGACGGGATCCCGGACGCATCCCGAAAACCATGTAGAAATGATGCCGAAATATACCCCAAATGATCCCGAAAAAGTCCCGAAATGACCCAGACGGGATCCCGAAAATCATCTAGAAATGATGCTGGAAGGTACCCCAAATGATCCGGAAAAAGTCCTAAATGACCCCGACGAGTCCCGGACGAATCTCGAAAACCATCCAGAAATGATGCCGGAAGGGACCCCAAATGATCTCGAAGAAGTCCTGAAATTACCCCGACGGTATCCCCAAAACCTCCAGAAATGATGCCGGAAGGGACCCCAAAAATCCCGAAAAAGTCCCGAATTGACCCCGACGGAATCCCGGACGGATACCGAAAACCATCCAGAAATGATGCCGGTAGGTACCCCACACTGATCCCGAAATAGTCCCAAAATGACCTCGTCGGGATCCCGAACGGATCCCCAAAACTATTCAGAAATGATGCCGGAAAGGTCTTCAAATGATCCCCTAATAGTCTCGAAATCACCCTAACGGAATCCCGGACGGATCCCGAAAACCATCGAGAAATGATGCCGAAAGGGTCCCCAAATTATCCCGTATTAGTCGAGAAAAGTCCCGAAATGACCCCGACGGTATCCCGGACAGAATCCCTAAAACAATCCAGAAATGATGCTGAAAGGGTCCCCAAATTATCCCGTATTAGTCGAGAAAAAGTCCCGAAATGACCCCGACGGGATCCCGGATGAATCCCGAAAGCCATCCAGAAATGATGCCGGAAGAGACCCCAAAAAATCCCGAAAAAGTCCGAAAGGACCCCGACGGGATCCTGGACGAAAACCATCTAGAAATGATGCCGGTAGGTACCCCAAAATGATCCGAAATAGTCCCAAAATGACCCCGTCGGGATCAAGGACGGATCCCTAAAACCATCCAGAAATGATGCCGGAAGGAACCCCAAAAAATCCCGAAATGACGCCGAAAGGATCCCGGACGGATACCGAAAACCAACCAGAAATGATGCCGGTAGGTACCCCAAATGATCCCGAAAAAGTCCCGAAATGATTGCAACGGGATCCCGGACGGATACCAAAAACCATCCAGATATGATCCCGGTAGGTACCCCAAATGATCCGGAAATAGTCCCGAAATTACCCCGTCGAGAGTCCCGACGGATCCAGGAAACTATGCAGAAATGATGCCGGAGAGGTCCTCAAATGATCCCCTAAGAGTCCCGAATGATCTCGCGCGGATTCCGGACGGATCCCGAAAACCATCCAGTAACGATGCCGAAAGGGTCCCCAAATAATCCCGTATTATTAGAGAAAAAGTCCCGATATGACCAAGACGGGATCCCCGACGGATACCGAAATCCATCCAGAAATGATGCTGGAAGGGGCCCCAAATGATCCCGTATTAGTCGAGAAAGTCCCGAAATGACCCCGACGGTATCTCGGACGAACCCCGGAAACTATGCAGAAATGATCCCGAAATAGTCCCGAAATCACCTCGTCGAGATCACCGACGGATCCCGGAAACTATGCCGAAATGATGCCGGAAAGGTCTTCAAATGATCCCCTAATTGTCCCGAAATTACCCTGACGGGATCCCGGACGGATACCGAAATCCATCCGGAAATGATGCCGAAAGGGTCCCCAAATTATCCCGTATCAGTCGAGAAAAAGTCCCGAAATGACCCCGACGGTATCTCGGACGAACCCCGGAAACTATGCAGAAATGATCCCGAAATAGTCCCGAAATGACCCCGTCGAGATCCCCGACGGATCCCGGAAACTATGCAGAAATGATGCCTGAAAGGTCTTCAAATGATCTCCTAATATTCCCGAAATGATCCCCGACCAATCCCGGAAGCTATGAAGAAATGATGCCGGAAAGGTCTTCAAATGATCCCCTAATAGTCCCGAAAACCATCCAGAAATAATGGCGGAAGGGACCTAAAATGATCCCTAAAAAGTCCCGTAATGATCCCGGAAACCATCAAGAATTTATCCCTCAAAGGTACGCAAATGATCCCGAAAATACCCCCTGGATGCCGAACGGATCCCGAAACCCATCCAGAAATGTTGCCGGAAAGGTCCCTAAATGTTCGTGAAAAAGTCCCGAAATGATCCCGGAATAGTCCCCGAAAATATCCCAAAATAACCCCGACGGGATCCCGAAAACTATACAGAAATGATCCCGGAAGGGTCCCAAAATTATCCCGAAATAGTACCGAAAAGTCCCGAAATGACCCCGGCGGGATCCCGGACGTATCCCGAAAACCATCCAAAAATGGTCCCGGAAGGGTCCCCATATGACCCCAACGGGATTACAAATAAGGCGAAGCTAATTGTAGAACCATTTTAATAAGGCAGCAGGCGCGTTGGAGCGAATGAAGAGTTACAAATAAACATAGAGGTAAAGCTAATAAAATCGTGCTAATAAAAACAATTGATGGAGGGCGGATGGCGGGAGAAGTACCGCTGCTCGTTTTTCCAAAATTGTTTAGATCTCGATCTGTGTGTGCCAGATACCAAAAACTATTGATTTAGGAGAAAATTTATATTGAGTTATAACAATTTATAGATTTTACACCAGAGGGGTAGAAAGGGAGGGGGGGGAGGAGCGGAGGGTGTCACTGCTCACTTTGTAAGCCCTCGACTTATTTGACCCATTGAGTCTGTGATATTGGTGAAGGCCAGTATACGTAAAGTTATTATGTGTAAAAATTATTAAAAAGTAATTACTCGAAGGGGTCGTGGGACCCCCACCCCTCTTTCCATGTTCGAAAAAAATTTCGCTAGTAGACTGTCTGTGTCCCAAATTTCATCTGAATCCGTGTAGCCGTTCTGGCGTGATTCAGTCGCAAAGACTAAAAAATATAATAATTAAATTATAACTGTTTGTGGGGGGCGCGGACCTCCCCCCTTTTGAAAAATATATAGCTAGTAGATCCTTCTGGACTATTGGCTATATGTGTGCCAATTTCATCCAAATCCGTCCAGCCGTTCTTGCGTGATTGAGTCACAAAGACAAACGTCTGGACAAACATCCAAACATCCAAACTTTGCCATTTATAATATATACTAGCCTTTACCAGCGGCCCCGTCCGCAAGGAGAAAATAAAATATATGTGCTATTCACGTTAGCCTGCTTATCAAGTTGTCTGTTTAAAAATTGCTTCTGTCAATGTATTTTATTTTTTAATACATTAAAAAAAAGAGTTAAATGAGCTGATAGGCACGCTTACATGAATAGTACAATACTTTTTTTCGAATTAAAAAATACATTTTGTTTTTAAGTTAAATTAATTGATATGACAGTGGTGAAAGAATTAGTACTCATAGAACAAAGGAGTGATACTACAATTAGCTAAAACCAAAAAGAATTTTTTAAATGAAAGTAGTGTTGCTTTTTCGTGTGTTTAGTTGGTTAAAATATTACAAAAATTGTAATTATAGTTGTAACAGTTCGTTACAGGATTCCTTTAAAAATAGAACGAAAAAGCTGTGTTAGATATTAAAGATAAACATACCGAATTTTAATTACGAATAATTTTGCAGTAAATCCACGGCCATGTGTGCTGAATTACCGGTTTCGAAGAGACCTAAAATGATCCCGGAAGTCCCTGAATGACACCAAATAGTCACGAAATGATGCCGACGGGATCCCGGACAAATCCCGAAAACTATCCAGAAATGATGCCGGAAGGGTTCCCAAAATAATCCCGAAGTAGTCACGAAATGACCTTACGGGATCCCGGCCGGATCGCGAAAACCATCCAGAATTGATTACCGAACGGTCCGCAAATGATCCCGAAATAGTCCCGAAAAACTCCAACGGGATCCCGAACAAATCCCGAAAATCACCCAGAAATTATCCCGGAGGGGTCCCAAAATGATTACGAAATAGTCACGAAAAAGGCCCGAAATGACCCTGACGAGATCCCGAAAACCATCCAAAAATGACTGGAGGAATCCCCAAATGATCCCGGAAAAGTCCCCAAACCATCCAGAATTGATCTCTGAAGGTTTCGCAAATGATCCCGAAATAGTCCGGAAAAAGTCACAAAAAAACTCCGACGGGATCCCGGACAGGTCCCGAAATCACCCCAGAAATTATCCCGGAGGGGTCCCAAAATGATTCCGAAATAGTCCCGAAAAAAGCCCGAAATGACCCTGACGGGATCCGGAAAACCATCCAGAATTGACCTCTGAAGGGTTAGCAAATGATCCGGAAATAGCCCGGAAAAAGTCACGAAAAAACTCAGACAGATCCCGAAAATCGTGAAGAAATTATACGGGAAGGGTCCCAAAATTACCCCGAAATAACTCCGACGGGATCCCGGACGAATCCCGAAAACCATCTAGAAATGATGCCGGAAAGGTCCCCAAATGATCGCGAAATAGTTCCGAAATTATCCCGGAATAGTCCCGAAAATGTCCCAAAATAACCCCGACGAGATCCCGGACGGATCCCGAAAACTATACAGAAATTATCCCGGAAGGGTCCCAGAATGATCCCGAAATAGTCCCGAAATGACCCCGGCGGGATCCCGGACGGATCCCGAAAACCATCCAGAAATTACACCGGAAGGGTCTCGATATGACCCTAGCGGGATTACAAATAAGTTGAAGCTAATTATAAAACCGTGTTAATAAGGTAGCAGGCGCGTTGGACCGAATGAAGAGTTACATAGAAACATACAGGTAAAGCTAATAAAAGCAATTGTGGAGGGCGGATATCAGGAGGAGAAGGAGAGGATCACTGATCGTTTTCCAAAATTGTCTAGATCTCGATCTGTATGTGCCAGATACCAAAAACTACTGATTTAGGAGAAAATTTATATTAAGTTATAACAATTTATAGATTTTACACCAGAGGGGGAGATAAAGGGGGGACGGAGGGTGTCACTGCTCACTTTGTAAGCTCTCGACCTATTTGACCCCTTGAGTCTGTGATATTGGTGAAGGCCAGTATACGTAAAGTTATAATGTGTAAAAATTATTAAAAAGTAATTGCTCGAAGGGGTCGGGGGACCCCCACCCCTCTTTCCATGTTCGAAAAAAATTTCGCTAGTAGACTACTGTCTGTGTCCCAAATTTCATCAAAATCCGTGTAGCCATTCTGGCGTGTTTCAGTCGCAAAGACGAAAAATATAATAATTAATTATAACTGTTCCTAGGGGGCGGGGACCACGCCCCTTTTGAAAAATATATAGCTAGTAGATCCTTCTAGACTATTGGCTATATGTGTGCAAAATTTCATCCAAATCGGTCCAGCCGTTCTTGCGTGATTGAGTCACAAAGACAAACGTCTGGACAAACATCCAAACATCAAACATCAAATTCACATCCAAACTTTCCCATTTATAATATACTAGCCTTTACCCGCGGCCCCGTCCGCAAGGAGAAATTTAAATATATGGGCTATTCGCGATAGCCTGCTTATCAAGTTATCTGTTTAAAATTTGTTTTCTGTCTAATGCATTTTATTTTTGTAATTGAGTAAAAAAAAGAACTAAATGAGCTGATAACCTGATAGGATCCCAAATGATTCCCGAAATTATCCAGAAAAAGCTACGAAATGACCCCCACGCTATCGCGGACGGATCCCGAAAACATCCAGAAATGCCCCGAAAGGGTCTCCGAAAATTCCCGGAATAGTCCCAAAAAAACCCGAAATGACAACGACACGATTCTAGACGTATCCAGAGAACCACACAGAAATGATCCCGAGGTGTCAAAATGATCCCGAAAAGGTTCCGAAATGACCCTGACGGGCTCCCGGGCGGATCTCAAAAACCATCCAGAAATATCCAGGAAGGGTCCCTAAATTATCCCGACATACTCCAGAAAAAGTTCCGAAATGGCTCCGAGGGGATCCACGACGGATCGCGAAAACCATACAGAAATGATTCCGGAAGGGTCCCAAAATGATCCCGAAATAGTCCGGAAATTACCCAGATGGGATCCCGCACAGATCCAGAAATGATCCCGGAAGGGTCCAAAAACTATCCCGGAAAAGTAACAAAAAATCCCGAAATGGCTCCTACGGCATCCCGGACGGATCCAGAAATGATCTCGGAAGGGTCCCCAAATGATCCCAAAATGGTCCCGAAATGACCCTGATGGATCCGGCAACCATCAAGAAATTATGCCGGAAGGGTCCCCAAATGATCCCGAAATAAAACAGAAAAAGTCACGAAACGACCCTAGAGGATCCCCAAATGATCCCGTATTAGCCCCGAAAAGGTCCCGAAATAACCCCGACGGGATCCCGGACAAATCCCGAAAACCATCCAGAAATGATGCCGGAAGGGATCCCAAATGATTCCGAAAAAGTCCCGCATGATTCCGACGGGATCCCGAACGGATACCGAAAATCATCCAGAAGTGATGCCGAAAGGTCCTCAAATGATCACCTAATAGTCCCGAAATGACCATTAAGGGATCCTGGACGGATCCCGTAAACCATCCAGAAATGATCCCGATATAGTCCCGAAGGGGTCCCGAAATGACCCTGACGGGATGTCGAACTCATCCCTAAATGACCCTGACGGATTCCCGGACTGACCCCGAAATCCATCCAGAAATGATCTTGAAGGGACCCCATATGATCCCGAAAAAGTCCCGCAATGATTCCGACGGGATCCTGAACGGATACCGAAAACCATGCAGAAGTGATGCCGGAAAGGTCCTCAATGATCACCTAATATTCCCAAAATGACCCTGACGGCATCCCGGACAGATCCCGGAATCCATCCAGAAATGATCTTGGGAGGGTCCCAAAATGATGCCGAAATAGTCCTCGAAAAGTCCCGAAATTACCCTGACGGGATCCCGGACGAATCCTGAAAACCAATCTTAAATGTATGCCGAAAAGTCCCGAAATGACCCGAGGACCCGAAAGGATCCCGAAAACTATCCAGAAATGATGCCGGAAGGTCCTCAAATGATCCCCTAATAGTCCCGAAATGACCGGACGGATCCCGAACGGATCCCGACAACTATCCAGAAATGATGCCGAAAGGTCCCCAAATTATCCCGTATTAGCCGAGAAAATGTCCCCGAAATGACCCCGACCGGATCCCGGACGGATCCCGAAAAACCATCCAGAAATGATGCCGAAAGAGTTCCCAAATATCCCGTATTAGTCGCGAAAAAGTCCCCGAAATGACCCCGACGGGATCCCGGACGGATCCCGAAAACCATCCAGAATGATGCCGGAAGAGCCCCCAAGTGATCCCGAAAAAGTCCCCAAATGACCCCGACGAGATCCCGGACGGATCCCGAAAACCATCCAGAAATGATCCAGAAGACGCCCCAAATGATCCCGAAACATCCCGAAATGACCCCGACGAGATCCGGGACGGATCCCGAAGACCATCCAGAAATGATGCCGAAAGGTTCCCAAATGATCCCTATAGGCGCGAAAAGTCCCGAAATGACCCCGACCGGATCCCGGACGGATCCCGAAAACCATCCAGAAATGATGCGAAAGAGGTCCCAAATGATCCGTATAGTCGCGAAAAAGTCCCGAAATGAGCCGGGATCCCGACTGAGACGGATCCCGGACGGATCCCGAAAACCATCCAGAAATGATGCCGGAAGAGGCCCCCAAAGTGATCCTCGAAAAAGTCCCCAATGACCCGACGGATCGGACGGATCCCGAATAACCATCCAGAAATGATGCCGGAAGAGACCCCAAATGATCCCGAAAAGTCCCCAATGACCCCGACGAGATCCGGACGGATCCCTGAAACCATCCAGAAATGATGCCGAAAGGTCCCAAATGATCCCGTATTAGTCGCAAAAAGTCGAATGACCCCGACGGGATCCCGGATGGACCCAAAACCATCCAGAAATGGTGCCGGAAGAGCCCCCAAATGATCCCGAAAAAGTCCCCAAATGACCCGACGAGATACCGACGGATCCCGAAACCATCCAGAAATGATGCCGGAAGAGCCCCAAATGATCCCGAAAAGTCCCCAAATACCCCGACGAGAGATCCCGGACGGATCCCGAAAACCATCCAGAAATGATGCGGATGAGTTACCCCATGAGCCCGAGCATAGTCGCGAAATGGCCCGACAGAATCCGGACGGATCCCGAAAACATTCCAGATGCTGCGGAGA